>JAJJMB010001069.1:850349-874825 GCA_023531105.1 Papaver atlanticum | reverse complement strand
TAAAAAAAAAAAAAAAAAAAAAAAAAGACTAGACCAATAGACCAATCGGAATAAATATTAACACTTGGATAGCAATATGTGTGTGTTCTCCCTGTCTCCGTCTTCTAAACAAGCGTGGAATGCAGGATCCACGGGAATGACCATGTAATCTGCTGACAAGAAGCATGCGCTTGGATCCACAAGATCTAATCATGTTGTTAGTTCCTAAAAATAATAATAAATAAATGTGTGTTCAATAAATCGACCGCTGGTTCCCTTGTATATGACAGACGAGTTGATCTAGAATTAGGATTATCGACACTGGTTCCCTTGTATATGCCGGTTGTGTTGATATTAGTCAGACCAGTATTTCAGTCCATTAGGATAGGTTCATTTTGGCAGTGGCCTTCAGACAGATATGAGAAACACCGTTCACCTAGTCAACATCAAAACCATCTATGTTTTTCTATATCCATCTCTTAATCTATCCATGTGATTTGTTGACTCTGGATATTGATGTCCATAGTGCGACTATCTGAGTAGAGTTTTGTCACTTATATATGAATTTTAGTATGCTTGAGTGCAAACTCGTTTACAGCAATTGGAATTTCGCATCATGGTACTTCTTCCCATAATCAATGAGTATGCCAACCAAGGAGGTTCTTTAGTGCATTCCAAGGTTCTGCGTAGATAGCTAGGGTCTAGAGTAAAGGTTTTTTGGGTATGTCTCTAGTAAACTCTCCCGAGACTATAACTCGGCCACTAGGGCCACCTAGGGGTTTAAAGGCTTGTTGCACATGCTAAGTGCAATCGCAATGCCTGCGACAGTGAGTTAGGATTTTATTTTGTAGTTTTGATTTTCTCGGGACTAGCAAATAATAAGTTTGGGGGTATTTGATAGATGCATTTATGTGTCTATTTTCATCTTTTTTGTGTATATTGTTAGTACCCATTTTTGTACTTATTTTGGTATTTTATCTCTTTGTAGGTATTTTTGGAGAAATAAGCTTTTGCGGCGAAATTGGCTCGAAAAGTTGTTAAAGACACCCGGGAGGACATTTGCTATTCGGACTCTCACTTTGGATAAGGGGTAACCCATTTCCAAGCAGCTACTAACACACAGACCGGGACTGGATAGGGGGAGGTCACTTTCTTCTCAAAATTAAAAACAGAAAATTTGCGGGAAAACATGGTTCTCACGGACAAAATTAGGGTTGGAGTTTTGCTCGATTTTTATGGAGATTAAAGGGCTGAAATTGATTGGGTTTACTCCTTAGGCCTAAACAGGCATGTTAAAGTCTTTGGTTTGAACCCAAATTGGCTAGAGATCGAATTAGAGCAAAACAGAGGGATGAGTTTACACGGGTCTGTGATGAATTATTTTTGGAATTTTAGGGAGACTAAAGGAAAGCTTTTCTCTCCAAACATACGTTTCTATCGAAGGAAGAGTTTGGGATAAGTTGGAAAGCTCAGAAACACGTGAAACAATTAAAACAAGAAATTGCCGTAACTTGGCCGTAAAGAGAAAGGAAGAGATTTTGGAAGATTTTGGAGAGATTTTATCGGTATTTTTGATATAAATAGATTGGTTGGGTCATATAGAAGGGGTGTCGAGAGTTTAGGGGGCTGAGAAGGATTGAGGAGGCGAGAATCAGAGATTTACATGCTCCGCTGCTGCTGCTGTTTCTGCTGGTGCAGAACTGAAGAACACGAAGAACATAAGACACACGCGAAACAGTCGCAGACGAGTATCGTTCTTCAAAAGCAGACCACATTTATCATTTATAAATAGCACCTGATTATAACAGTGACTTCTGTAACGACCATTAAGTGTTGCAGATTCCCTGTATTATTATTTCTCTTAAATAAAAACACCTTTTGAGCCATGTTTCAATCTTTTGAGAGTGTTTTTGATATGAGGAGCTAAACCCAAACATTGGGATGACGGAGGGAGTCGATTTTCATCATATGGTAAATTTAATTTATTCTTTTTATGACTTTTGCATTAATTTAAAATTGAAATATGATTTGAATTAATTAGTTTTCATTTAATTTGATGATGTATGCTTAGATTAAATGTTTTGATACATCATGCTTAGGATTTACAACTAATATTTTGAGAATCTACTTAGGCAAAAATAAGAGTCACCATATCATATTTTATTTGGGTTATAATTGTTGAGAATAAATAAATTGAACCACATGCATGAGAATTGGCCAAATCCTTAGTCCCAATACCTCTCGCCCATTGTTTATATATTTTTATTAAATTTAAAAAACTCGAATCTTCACAAGTCCGAGAGTTTGAACTCATTTACTACAACAACTTTAAAATAACATCACGGTCTAGATAAAATGTTTTCAAGGGCCGAATTTCCTCAAAGGTAAGATCCTGAAGGTCATGTTGACGAGTCTGGAAATACTTAACTAAGAACTTAGAAGCACATAACAACAACCTGAATAATTGGGGATCCTCTAAGTCAATTAGATTTGACTCACACAGTTGACCACAGTAGTGGTCATTCTTAAGCAAATGTGTCGAACTTAATCTCCTAAAGTAATTAGGTTTAGTCTCAAAACTTAATAATTGACACATCTGAAACTTATACGTTCCCACAATTGGTTGAAAAATATTTGGTGGGAAAACAAAGTCAATTAGGGTATTATCGCCTGGGTAAACCACATCAACCAGAGGATGGGTTTCTAACAACTGAACTTCTTCCTGGACATTATTAGGTTCGGAAGAGCTAGTATGAAGGTAATCTGGCACAATGGTTGAGGCACATATATCAAGTCCCAAGTGAGGGACCTTTCTAAGAGTTAAAGCACATGGAGAATGATAATCACCCCCAAACTTAGAGTTTTCATTGTCTCTGGAAAGACTAGTCACAACTTTCATAATTTCCAGGTCAGCAGATTCCTGGAAATGGTCAATTGATTCTTCTAAGTCAGGTTCATCCTCACTCATCTCTACGAGTTCACTTTATTTGTCTAAGACTAATGTTTCTAAATCGCTAAACTCAAAATAAACTCGTTCCTTTAAACCACCATTGGCTTCGTGAAAAGGAAATACTATATCATCTAAAATGGGGATATTTCTAGTCAAATCCTCGTCCTTTTGAATAGGTGAATAATTATTAAAATTATTTGAATTTGTACTAGAAAAAACATTATCATTATAAAGCTCAATCGGAGTAACAAATTCCTCATCACTATGCCTACATATTTCAGATTCTTCATCAATACTATCCTAATCACAATCATCATTATAATAACATGAAAATGATTGAACCTCATCTAAACAAGTAGTGTTACCAATTCTAACCTCGTTATCTTGATTATGTGAATAACTATCCTCATTTTCAAGGGTACTATTGGAAACACTATGTTGAGCATTTTGCGCCTCTAACAAACGCTTCTGAATCGACTCACAAGACTTCCTGATAATATCATGTATAGAAGGTTCACTCTTGGTTGCGGTTCTTTCATCCATAACTAAGTCATTTGTCTCAGTTGACTCATATGTCGACTCAAGTAACTTACGTGTTGACTCAAGTATCCTATGTGTCGACTCTAGTTGAGGAAAAGTATAAGAATCTTGCTCGTATTACCGGTATGCATGTGGATAGTAATTTGGTTCACCATGGTATGACCCATATCCTTCAAAAGGATGGCGTTCCCAACCACTATTCACACTATGGTAATAATAGGAATAATGTCCATGTTGCTCAGTCGGATATTCGTTGTATTGGCTATTAAAATACCAGTTCGACATTCTCAACACAAAATAAAACCCACTGACAGGGGATTCGTGGATGGATAGATTCTTACCTCCCGTACCAGACGGGCGATGAACCGTTGAAGTCGACTCAGGCCACCGACTCCAATGTCAGTGTACGAACCTGAGGGGCCGAGACAGTATCGCAACTGTCGTCCTTCCCTGCAATAGTTTTTTTTAAATTCACCATTCCTTAGGGTTTTAAAAATAATAATGTCGAAAAGTCCAAAAATAAAGTCCAAAAAAAATGTCCAAAAATAAAGATTACAAAAATATAACCCGAATTACAGTTTCTAAAAATTAAAAAAATATATATATAATAAAAATAAATTAACTATATACAAAAATATTCTTCTTTACTCCTTTGGGTTTCTCTTTTTTTCCTTCTTTGGCTTCGCTTTACTTTTCAACATTCTCTTTTTCATAAGCTCTGCACCAAATCTGAAAGCAAACAGAAAATACCAAAACGCGTAAAAAGGAACAACAATAATAAAATAAATAAAATATAAAATAAAAACCTAAAAACAAGTCCGCGTCGGCGGCGCCATTAATTGATCGAATTATATATAGTGATAAGTAAGGTTGTCGTTCACTCGGACTTGATCAGATTGATTTTAAGAATTAATAAACTAAAATAAAAGAAAAATATATACAAAATATTGTCGCAGGATAAAGAGAGTTACTGGGACTAGGATTTCGTCGAATGCATAACATAGGGTTCAATTTATTTATTCTCAACAATTAAAGCTCAATAAATAAAATTAACATGGACTCTGATTTTGCCAAGGTAGATTCTCAAAATATTAGTTGAAAATCCTAAGCATGATGTATCAAAACATTTAAGCTAAGCATACCTCATCAAATTAAATGACAACCAATTAATTCAAATCATATTTCAATTAAAATTAATGCAAAAGTCTTAAAAAGAATTAAATAATTTTACCCATGTATGAAATTCGTCTTCCTCCGTCGTCCCAGTGTTGGGGTTTAGATAATCACGTCGAAAACACACTTAAAATATTTATGCATGGATCAAAAGTGTTTACAAGATAATGAAATGGGAGAAAAATGATAAAATCGGGTTTGTGACAATTATATTTGTTATAAACTCATATGTTACAGAGAACGATAAAAATGAACTGTCGCTGTCACTGTAGAAAAACAACTGTGACAGAGTGTCTTATGTTCTTCGTTTCTTCTTCAATGGAAGCAGCAGAGACAAGCTCTGCAACTCCCGATTCTCTGCTCTATTACAACCCTAATACTCCATCCCCTTTCTATTACTCCTCCAAACCTTATATACTCCTCCAGACACCAAAATCACGCGTCATAATTCCATATATTCTTCAATTACTCGATAATATTCTTCACTGCCAGTAACGGGATTTCTTCCCTTTTTACAGCTTCTCACGCGTCTGTAGCCATCTAACGTACTATTAACAGACTCATACATGTCCCAGAATAAGATATACATGCTCTGACCTCGTGCAATCTTTCCAAGAATGAATAAAATCCCGAGAATAACTCATGGGGATATATGATGCTCTGTTTTCTTCCAATCGGTGATACAACCATATTTTGACGAATCTAAGAGACTTGCCAATCCTGTTTGTGGTTAACAGGCCTAAACCAAGATAAAACTTCGATTGAATCTCTCCAGAAACTTTCCAAACCAAATCCAGAATATCCCGTAGTTTTCATAATATTTTCCCGTGAACACGCAGCTCTGTTTCCTTCTCACCGATTATTTGGTCCAACTGGAATGAATCCAACACTACTACCATCTCTGTTTAGATCAAATAGAGATTTTTGGCCCTTGAATCTCCCTAGAGCATGATCAAAACTCGAACCCTAAATCTGGCCGTGTGCTGCAACATTTTCCCGCCAACAGAAAATTCAAATGAAGAAGAAAGGGTTGCCCCTTATCCGCCTGTGGAGTGTAAATAGAAGGTGTCTAACTGAGGTGCCCCTTATAAATTGAAATGCCCCTTATCCAAAGAAGGGGTCCGTTTAGCAAATGTCCTCTGGGATGCCTTTAACAACTTTTCGAGCTTATTTTTCCAAAAATGTGTATTGCCCAAAAACACCTACAAACAAGTTTATAAGTGATAAAATGAGTCCCAGCTAATGTATTTATGGGTGAAAATGCGTCACACTTGCGTGCTCATCAGAGGTCTCTTTAGCACATCAAATCTGTTAGTTAGGACGTTTAAGGCCCATATGTATGCGTTACTGTATGCCAGTAGCACAACATGTTTATTGACTGGATGAAAAGCTAATGAGCAAATACAGTTGTCAAGACATAATTATTCCTCATTAAACCATCTATCATTATCACATGCTAACATATTCTGCAACCCAATCTTGTGAACCAGCTCCCACACTGGCGTATGCGATGTTTGATCGTTCACCCAAATACACTATGTCATTGATTTTCGCAGAAGTTGGCTATAACATATGAGTTCTCCTGATTCTCCAAGACACTGATATTGATAATCTTCTTTATCTCTTCCCTTGGGTAAATCAATTAGCTTGCATTGACGTTACTTAACATCCTTTTCTTCGTTTTTGCTCATATCATAAGCTACGATTCTATTTCGACGTTCTCCTTCAAACCAATACAAGACTCTCACATTGGTAATCATAATATTTTCACTACAGTATCTATGTCGATCATCGGAAGATAGGTTGCCATAAGTAGACAATACGGGAAAAATATACATCTATAACTGGGGTTTTACAACTCTTTGCTAAACATCGTAGAAAGTCTTATGCTTTACAATTGGCTTCAAAGGAAGAGTTGTCGTATATCATCACTACCAACCCTTAGGACCAATGGGTTGCGCTAAGAAAACAAACGACAACTCCTTAAGCAAAAGAGTTGTGACGACACTTAGCTATAACAACTTTGTTCCATAAAGGTAGTGACTAAGCCTATCACAATTTTCACAAGAGTTGTTGAAGAACACCAAAATATGATGATGAAAAATAGTGTTAGAGGGGAGATTCGAACATGGACCTACTGCATGGAAGTCTAGCTCATCAACAATCCTTACAGTTCACAAGTTATGGTTTTTTGTGTTTTTTTTAATAAAAACGTATAACAACACTTATAAGAGTTGTTGAAGTAAAAATATAAAATGTTGGAAAATGAGGTTGGGGGGATTTGATCCTCAGCCTCATGCATGTAAGTCCACACCACTAACCATGTGTACACTATCACAAGTTTTTTTTTTTTTTTGTTTTTTTTTATGAAAATGTATAACAACCCTTATAAGGGATGTTGAAGTAAACATAACAACCTTTATAAGGGATGTTGAAGTAAAAATAACAACATTTATTTATAAATGTTGAAGTAAAAATAACAGCATTTACAAGAGATGTTGAAGTAAAAATAACAGCATTTACAAGAGATGTTGAAGTAAAAACATATGATGTTAGAAAATGAAGTTGGGGGGGATTTGATCCTCAGCCTCTTGCATGCAAGTCCACACTACTAACCATGTGTACACTATCACAAGTTCTGTCAGGTTTGTGGTTCTTTAATATACTAACTTTATGACAACCTATGACAACATTTATAAGAGTCGCAAAACAAAATATGATTTCCAAAAATAATGCTCAGGTGACTGAGCCGCAAACAGCGCGAAGCCTTCTCTGTAAACAATCATATACATTCTACAATGACAATGCATATCATTTCATATATATTAGCTGAAGAATCTTCTCCTCCAGTGCCCTGCATATATCTCCAACCACACCAACTGTGATGGTACACACCTGATACTCAAAATTCTGAAGACCCATTTCCAAGTACTTGTAAAATTCTGGATTATATATACTTGGGAAAATGTGGCATATTCTCCAATCACAAAAACTTCACCAAAAAGGGTTAAGTTCAAAAATGTAACTACCCTTTCAAAACCATAACTCAAATTTCAATACAATAAGTTCAAAACACAACATATATCGTCAGTAAATTATGCTGCATTTCATGACATAAGCAAATGCAAAAAGCCAACAATTAGCAACCATAACAACTGACATGTCCATTTTTCTCTCCTCCTTTATCCGGGCTTGAGACCGGCAATGAAATGATATATCATTTACATTGGCGGAGTTAAAAAAGGGTGTTTACTCAGAAAAAAACATTATAAAAGTAACAGAGCTAGCATTTTATAAATTAAGCACACAAATGGAGATGTTAACTGTCTTTTTGCAAGAACAGTACTAGTATTAGTAAAGGAAATACAACCAGAGCGACAATGACAGCAACGAGAATGATGAAGACAGTAAGAATACAATACGGTAAAAACAATACACTACTGACCTAACTTGTGAACTTCTTTTTCTTCTTATTTTTGTTCTTCTTCTTTGTCGGAACTATTACGATATATTCAGCATCACTTCTTAAGTAACTCTCGCTCTCGTCATCCATTTGTAAGCCAAGAGTTGAAGTATCCACTGATTGGAAATTTATGTTATCCTTTTCATTGTATTCCTCTAATTCATGGAAACCCCTAAGTGGTGGTTTCACCATCACATACCAGTTAGATGTATTTGACTCTCGAGAATAGAAAATTTTTCGCGCTTGTCTTGCTAAAATGAATGGATCGTTATGGTATTGGTTCTTATGCTGCTTTAAATTGACTAATGTGAAGCCATCTTCTACCTTCACACCAAAATTGGTGTGAGCCCAGTCACATTTGAATATTGGAATTTGAAACATATGGTAGTCCAACAACAGAATTTCTTTTAAAACACCGTAGAACCCACTGTTTTCTGACCGTCCTAATATCCTTCGTAATAAACCTAGACCCATTGATTAGCAAGCCTTTATATGACACACAGTTTTCTAAAGGACCTTTTGACAACCACTCTACCGTGTTTGATACTGACATGCCTTGTTCAATTTGCATATAAACCTACAAATGTATACTCAAGACATAAGAATATAACTAAATTTGCTATCTGAGCATGAGAAGTCAGATTTATAGCGATGATGTACCTAACATGGATGGTTTCTAAGTGACAGAATGAAATAGAATCAAACGTATATATTTGTGTTTTCTGTAGCAGTTTTCTATAGAAGCATAATGTCCAAGTGTTTAATCTATACTAAGCTTCGCAATCTGAATAAGAGTGGAATCAACGAACCTTTTGTTGAAACCAATCTGTAAATGTGGTAGACTGTAAGGCATTGAGTTGGTCTTCACTGGTAATAGCCCTCCCAACAAAAGATTTTAACTCATCCATATGCATACTCAGATAAAAGAATTTTTTAAAAAAGAAGTATTAACAGACAGAGCATTTGTAATGAACATTAATGTCATACTTACGTCATATATGGGTCAATTTCGGGTGTGTTAAAAAGCACATATCTGTGAGCTATCTTTAACTTGTTACTATCCATACGCACTTGGACACCTTTAGAAAGAGGACGCGCTGCCAGTGTGGAACCATATTCAACGTTTTCGTTACTCCTTTGCTTTACTCCTATTTTAGCTGCTTGGGCCTTACGAATATCAAAATACCTAATACACTCCATTCCAAGATAACAGTCTTCTATACAAGCTTCAGGTTGTGCATAATTTTTTACATATTCTTTGAATGTCTTCATTTACCTATGAAAGTCGCACAATTAATTAAATACTAGTATCTCTAACCTACAAATGGATATTGGTTGCATATATTTTTACATGAAACCAAAATAACAGAACTAATATAAATTAAATTGCCATACCTTTCAAATGGATACATCCAACGATATTGTACAGGTACACATAATCGCACTTCTCGAGATAGGTGAATGGTCAAGCGCACCATGATATCAAAAAACGACGGAGGGAAGTACCTCTCCAACATACACAAAGTCTCAGCAACTTCTACTTCAAGTTCTACTAATCTTTTGAGATCAACTGCCCTTTGACATATTTCATGAAAATAAGAACATAACCTGAAAATCGCCTTCCTTGACCCTACAGGTAAAAGTACTTGCAAAGCAACATGTAGTATTTGTTACATAAGAACATGGTAATCATGAGCCTTAAGGACACCTAAGCAACCATCTTTCGAGAAATGTTTCCTAAGATCAGAGCTATACCCATATGAAACCTTCAAATTTCTCATCCTATTATAAAATATAGCCTTTCCCTTGTCGCTTAAGTAGTATGTTGCTAGTGGAAGGATCGTTTTTCCATTTATCTTATTTGGATGCAATTCTGGTCTTATTCCCATACTCTTCAGATCATTACGGGATTTTAAACCATCTTTTGTTTTGTACTTTATATACAATATAGTACCAATGATACTCTCGCAGACATTTTTTTCTGTATGCATAACATCAATATTGTGCCGTAACAACAAATCCTAGGAAGATGGAAAAAACCTAACATTAGTAATTAATTCTATAAAGAAATAAAAGATCAGACATTTAATCTATGTGAAAGTTCTAATATCATGATGGTTAGTCTTAGGTAAGTATATATGTCTAAATGAAGTATGCCAATATCTTAATTTTTGTTAAGTTGTAGTAAGGCTGCATCTCTGACTTGTTGAGCAAACTAAATGATTTCAGGTGAACACTTATGAACTTAAAAAAAAATGAACCACTTATACCAACCAGGAAAACATAAATTCGAATGAAAGAAAAGGATGAATGTTGAGACATAAACTGAACACAATAACGACTATGCTTATGAAGTCCAAGCATAGATTATGTGCACGAAAATACTAACAAGTAAGTTTGAAGTTATGGAACTAAACTTCCAGTAAGGAAAGTCGAAGAATATCGACCGTTTGTTAAACACCCGAAGCACAGTTTCATCATCATGTGCATAAGAACTAGCCACATCAGCAACAACAGCCCTTTTCCGCTTCCCACATTTTGAATTACCCACATTTGCACTTGCTGCCGCACTACTCTCCCCCTTATTATTCTTCTTTTGCTCTTTATTTTTCCTTATCTCCTCCTCGTTCTTCTCCGCTTTCCCAAAAAAAATCACAATACTATTCTGACATTCAAGTGCTGCAGCACTAGACATAACAGGTGGATTTTCCTTCCTCTCAATCTCTCCATTAAACCAGTCTTTTTTCTGCCGAAGAGGATGATTATGACGAAGACATCTCCTATGATTCAAGTAGACAGTTTTACGGCTAAATGGCAACTAGTTTGAAAGTGTATTTTCACCGCAAAGAGGACAGGCTGCCTTCCCTTTATACGTACATCCAAATAGATTACCATATGCAGGGAAATCGTTTATTGTCAACATTAATAATGCCTTCAAGTTAAATTCTGTTTTAGTAAACGAATCATACACCTGCACGCCGTTCTCCCACAACTCAATCAAATCATCAATCAAGGGATGCAAGTATATATCGATGTCATTACCCGGTTATTTTTTTCCTGGATTCAGCATGCTCAGAATTATGTTTTCACCTTGCATACACAACTGAGGGGAAAAATTATAAACCACGAGCATCATTGGCCAACAACTGTGGGTTGGGGAAAGATCGCCAAATGGATTAAATCCATCAGCAGCTAGTCCAAGACGCAAATTACGGGAATTTGAAGTAAACTCGGGAAACTTTCTGTTTATGTGCTTCCAAGCCAAAGAATCTGTTGGATGACGCATCTTCCCACCCTTACTATTGTTCGTCGCGTGCCATAGCAACTGCTCATCCATCCATGCTGATTGAAACAATCTCCTCAATCTCGATACAATGGGGAAGTACCTAAGCACCTTCACCGGTATCTTCTTTTGGGGCTTGTCTATCATGTCAACATCATCCATGTTAGATGTGTCTTCCTTCCACCTAGAATAATGACATTTAGGACACTTGTCTGCACCTTTCAACTCTTTTCTAAATAAACAACAATCATTCACACAAGAATGTATTTTCTGGTAAGTCAATTGAAAAGATTTCAGCAGCTTCTTCACTTCATATGTTGAGCAAGGAAGAAAATGACCTGACGGCAACAAGGAACCAATTGTCTTGAGAAGTTCGTCAAAAGATTTCCTAGATAAACCATTTACTGTCTTGTGCCTATACTATTCAACAGTGATAGATAACTTTGTGTGTGTTTTACAATTAGGATATAACGGTGTGTCCGCCTCTTCCACCTGGTTTTCCAACTCCTCGTCTTGCATAGTTTCATGTCCCTGGTCGATATGTGCATCAGCTTCAACATCAGCATCTACATACATCTGATATGAACCCCCTGTTGCTCCCTCTTGGTGTACATCATTATAAGTATGTATTGTCTCCCCGTGAAAAACCCACTCAGTGTACGTAGGATCCATACCTCATTTCAGCAAGTGAAGATACACTTTTTCCGGAGGAAGTGGCAAAGCGAGGTTCTTACAATCAACATAAGGACAACTGAACTCAGAAGGATTTCCAAGTTTCTTACAAACAGTATCTATGAAATTCTGCAAGGCCTCCTAATATGGAAGATCACCCCTACATGAAAGAACGACGAAATAATTAAGCACGGTAATAACGTAATACAAGAAGGAAAACCAATGTAAAGAATATAATATTCTACAGTGAACAACATATGAACCTTGGCCAATGAACCCAATCTTTATTCATCATTTGGAATGACTTGAATATGCAAATCTGTTCAGTTTTTCCAGTTAAAAAAGGATTTGAATTTCCCTTCTCAACCAACACTGGAGCCACTTCTTTGGTTGGAATGTTGAATTTATTAAAGATTAATGGCACCTGGCGCAATCAAAATATGATAACCAGCATAAGTAAAGAACATTGGATTAACAAATCATAAGTTGTAACTTAAAAAAATTCCATTTTTTTAACTTACAAACTTGGAGTTACACATTGTAAGATATTTACATATACCAAATGGGGGATTGAGAATACATATTCCAGATATGCATATTTAGCTAGTATAGTAACAATCTTGTTTAGTTTTTTATGTACATAGATACATTCCCAGTGATGAAAATCCCGGAGAAGATATTTACAGTCCAAAATAATGCTTCAGTTACTCCATAAGACCTTATTTATAGCAGTAGTTACTAACCAATTACGTGATGTCATTTAACTTTAACTCTTTGCACCAATTAAGAGTTTCCAGCAAATCTATGGCATCTTCATATATATTCAGTGTTCAAGACTGGGATGGTGAAGGATATCAATAACTGCGACTGGCAATTGGTTTAGTCACTTCGACTTTGTCAAATAACTGCGATGGAGACCCAGAATAAGATATCAATAACGAAAAGAATCAATACTAATATTACCAAGTTCAGTGAAACAGAAACATCTCTCATCTGATTAAGAAGGTACAGGACCTTATTGTAATCTTGCGACCTGAATATCTATCAAAACACAATAGACAAGCAAGCAATCAATACTTGACTGCATTTATCACATTAAGTAGAAAATAATACAAACTGTGAATAGTAAATACATAGCAAATCACAAAAGTAAGGCAAGACTGATACAAGTGCGTGCCTACTATGCTGAACTCATTTTTTATTCTGAAAATTTTCAGCAATTCTGAGATGATGGGTAAAACAACACTAGTACTTTCAGAGGATTTTAAATGGATGCAGGTGTAATCTATTTCAAATGCACAGTTGCATCTACTTCGCCAGATCTGCCAAAGAATAATAGCTTCCCTGCGATAGTTAATCTCCGTAACTTAAAAATTTTCTGAACCAAAACCTAACAGGGTAATGCACTAACTTATGAAGTGCCCAGTATGCATGTGTAAGTGAGTTATGTACCAGTGTAGATGGGAGTAGTAAGTCATGTACTATGCGCACTAACTTATGAAGTGCAGAAAAACATGGCAGCGTTATGAACAACATGGAAGAGTACTATGCACACAATCAACCAAACCAGAAATGTCGAGGCTCCACAGGTTCATAATCATTTGAAAAATTTGTATTCCGAGTTTAAATGGTCGGTCAAAAGTGCACGCAAAATAGGTCACAGAACTGCGAACCTATAGAAAAATGCAGGACATTAATATTCCGAGATATTCAAAATCCTAAACTATACTAGTATCATAATTTGAGTCCTTCTAGGTTCCAACTATAAAGCACAATGACAAACTTCTCACCCTAAGAACTTCTCCAATCAAAAGAACAACAACCAGTCTTCAACGCTTCTTGGAGATACCAACGGTCTTATCTCTGTGACCAGTAGTCTTGGTGTGCTGCCCACGGACTCTAAGACCCCAGTAATGCCTCAAATCACGATGGTTCCTATATGAAAGACAAAAGAGGTAAGAAAATCAGATAAAGAAAACAATTCAGTATTTGAGTTTTTCATGAATTTGCAGAACTCATTTTTTAAACTCAATAAGAAATACTACCACAGGGATATATCCAGAAATTACTATATGGATAAGTTATGTATCATAAACTCATGATAAAGAAAACATAGAGACAATATCACAGTGAACATAGAGACAACAATGTGCAAATCATAGCAAACACTACAATTCAGCTCAACTTAAGCTATAGTGCCCAAACACTGTGATTAATCTCAACTTAACCCATTCTGCGCAAACACAGACTCAAATGGCTTCTAAGTTATGGCACCAAATGATATGAGAAACCTAAATAAATTTGTAACGTATTTCTACAAACTACAGAACATATCATATCTGATGAACACCCATCCCATATTCTTTTGACTTTGGACCAAAATCTAATCCTCATGTACATTCTGATTTTTACTACTACCATCTACTTGGAAAACAAAGAAACAATCTACTTTCAAAAAAAAAAAACTACCCAAAAAGAAAAACACAGAGATGTATATATATGAAGATCAGAACAACATCACATTGTAATAGGCATCTTCAACAATTTCAGCTCACATCATTTAATGCAAACCACCTCAATTTAATGCATCCGAAGTTCAAAAAACCAGAATTTAATGCAAAAATCTCAAAAAAAATTCAAAAAAATTCCAATCATTTGCCGCACCTGAATTGAATTCAACTGAATTAAACAGAACAATTACACCTTAATTTAATGCAACTGAAGCCCAAAAAAACAGAAATTAATGCGAAAATCTCAAAAAACTTTCAAAACAATTCCAATCATTTGCCGCAACTGAATTAAATGCAACAGAATTAAATGTAAATACACCTAAATTTAATGCAAGTGAAGTTCAAAAAACCAGAATTTAATGCATCTGGAAAAAAAAAACTAATCTTTGAGAAACCCTATTCAAAAATCAAAAAAAAAAATTAGACCCTAAAATCAGATCTGGGTTACAAATCGATTTGGGTAACATACCTTTGAGAAATTGGTGGAGGTGGTAAGTTTTCAACTTTGTGTAAGATTACTTGTTGGTGATGATGAAGTTGGTGAAGAAATCTCCTGAGATGATGAAGCTGAGATCGATGTAGTTGAAGACGAGGAAGTTGCCACTGGTTTAAGTGATGCTGGTGATTTCAGTGTAGCCGATGGAGGGGGAGATGAAGTTGCATCTCGAAGTTCTGTGAAGGAGAAAAAAAAGTATGAAATGGATAAGGAAGGAATTGATGAAAATCGATAAGGAAGGAATGGATGTAAGGGGAAAAAATAGAATGAACGGTTGTAGATGAAAATGGATGGTTATGATGTTAAGGAAAAAAAATAAGCTTTTCAAAATAAAATAAAATAAAATAATAATGGACAGCTTTAGATGGAAATGGATGGTTATGATGAAATTTTTCTACAACCCCCTTCCACAACTCTTAAGAAAGATCGTCGTAGGGATACGACAAAATTTTCTCACTTCAGCAAAAGATTTCTCAATTCTGCTAAAGTCTAGTTCTGTAAAATTTAACCCTGCGTTTTATTTTCCCTCTCTTTGTTGGATTACTCAAATCAGAACAAAGATTACGTATTATTCCTAAAATACTCCTAAGCTTCTCTGATACGCTAATTCTTTCCCAGCTGTCACTTCTTCCCGTACGATTGGACACAAATTTAGATAGAACCTTTCAGAAGCAGTTCACTGTATGTTGTACGTTAGCACGCGCATCCGTTTTCTTGGTCTAATCCAACTCTGCACATGTAACACGTGGCATTACATGTTTAAAGTTTCAAAATGGTTGCATGTTTGAAATTTCAAAATTTCGAAGTTGACAAAAATGGGTCTGTTTAAGGTTCGGAGAATATTCCAAAGGAATCTTTCCAGTATATGGTTGGATTCATCGTTCTTACAAAGTTTCCAACTTGTACTAGTCCACTTACCGCCATTTTTCGATCTCGGAGCCAAGTTCATGCCTCGAAGTTGACGAAAAGAAGTCTGTTTAAGATATACAGGTAATATTCCAAAGGAATCTTTCCTGTATATATGGTTGGATTCATCGTTCTTACGAAGTGTCCGACTTGTACTAGTCCACTTACTGCCAGGTTTCGATTTCGGAGCCATGTTATGTCTCGAAGTTGCCAAAACCGGACATGTTTAAGGTTTGGAGAAATATTCTAAAAGCATCTTACCTATGGATCGACAGATTCATCGTTCTTACGAAGTTTCAGAGTTATAGTAGTCAACTCATGGCCAGGTTTCGAGATCGGTGCCATGTTATGTCTCGAATTTGCCAAAATCGGACATGTTTAAGGTTTGGAGGAATATTCTGAAAGAAGCTTACCTATGGATCGACAGATTCATCGTTCTTATGAAGTTTCCGACTTAGAGTAGTCCACTCACCGCCGGGTTTCAAGATCGGAGATATGTTATGTCTCAAAGTTGCCAAAACCGGACATGTTTAAGGTTTGGAGGAATATTCCAATGGCATCTTACTTATGGATAGACGGATTCATCGTTCTTACGAAGTCTCCGACTTAGAGTAGTCCACTCACCGCTAGGTTTCGAGCTCGGAGCTATGTTATGTCTCCAAGTTACCAAAACCGGACATGTTTAAGGTTTGGAGGAATATTCCAATGGCATCTTGCTTATGGATAGACGGATTCATCGTTCTTACGAAGTCTCAGACTTATAGTAGTCCACTTACTGCCAAGTTTTGAGTTCGGATCCAGGTTATATCTATGTTACTCAGAGTGTTACCACCAATTGTTTTTTTTTGTAATTTTCTCTAATCCAACGTACCAAATTTAGGGGAAGCAAATCATGCGGATCACTACTAAATCTAACGGTGGGAAGCCTGTTTGGTTTTGTTAAAAATTGTGTTTCTTTGTCAATCACTAGTGGAAAATTGATTTTTAACCACTTCCTGGTCTTCACGAAAACCACTGTTGCTGGGAAGATGTAACTATAGGTGTTGTGAGCCACAATCGTTTTAATAAAACTTGTCTCTGACACAGTTGTTTTCTTAGGGGGTATTTTTGTAAAAATGCAGAGGTCTAATTAGAGTTGAAAAACGTCTGTGTGAGAGAGTAAGTTCTATAATCCTCTCTCTTATCTTTTTCTTTATCTCGATCTGCAGTACTCCTTCGGCCGCCTTCCTTCATTTCTTCTTTTACTTCTCTCTAACAACTTAATCACTCTTTATGTTTCATTCGATTTGTTTTCTCAATCATAGCAGTAAGTCGCTTAAAAATTAGGTTTTGATTTCTCTTCTTCTTCAAAGAGATCATCACAAATGAAACTCTAATACGTATCTTGTGAGAAGAAATCTAGGGTTCTTAGAAAGATTTCTCTAAGATTTCTCTGTTCTTAGAAAGGAATCTAATTTTCTATAATTGATAGATTTTCCATTATGGGTTTCATTTAGTTTTGTTTCTGTATCTGATTCTTAGATTTGGGGTTTTTAATGGTCTTTTGAGACTGAGCTTGTTTTGGGGTTTTTCAAAAACCTAGAAATGAGAAATTTTTCTAATGAAATTGATGTAATTTTGGTATTTTGAGATTGATTTTGCTATAAAGCTAATTTTCCTGTGAAATTGATAATAATTTTGTATTTTTTAAAGTTTACATCTTGCGAGTGAAATTGATATGATTTTTGATTTATATGGAGGTTAAATTTGAAGCTCCAAAGTTTTGAGGCTAATTTGAATGTTTTGGAATGGTGCAGGGGGTATGTTGGAATTCACAGTTCTGCATTCAAAGATTTTCTATTGAAGCCGGAGCTTCTCAGAGCAGTTGTCGATTTGGGATTTGATCCATCTGAAGGCAATTTTCCATTACTTTTACTCTTTCACGTTTTTATATAACAAATTTTTATTTGGATTAGCTGTTTCTTTGTGTTGCTTGTATTAAGTTTTTAGCATTTTGGTTCAGTAGGCTAGTTTTGATTTAGTCATGTTGGTACTTGAAGTTGAGTAGGTGCTACGGTGGTTGTATTCTACTTTCTTTGTAATTGTAGTTCACATTAGTGGAATTATATTTTGAGGTGTATTATTTGATTTGCAGGTAATAACACTAGTTTTGCACTCATGTTTTTGAAGACAATATTTATTGGTTACCATTTACATTAGAGTTCTCGCCTCTCGGAGATCATATCTTACTCACTGATCAGGTTCTTCTACTTTAATTATTCTGTTGGTTATCTATCAGTGCAACATGAATGCATTTCTCAAGCTATTTTTGGTTATGGATGTTATCTTGCAAGAAAAATCTGGGACGGGAAAAACTGTTGTCTCTGTCCTCTTGACAGTGCAGCAAACTGAGCGTGTTGCTGGACATGTTGTTCTAATTTTGTGTTCACACGACATAGTTGGCTTACCAGGTTTGCATTCATAAGAAACTTTCATATCGCAAACCTTTTTTGATTATTCTAGTAATGAAGATTTTGATTATTTTTTGTTGATGCTTATATCTAAACCTCAGATACTCCACCAGTTTGAGTTGTTCAGCACTTACCCACCTGATACTAAAGTTGTTGTGTTCAATGGTAGTTTTAACATCAAGACACGCAAGGAATACTCAAAAAAGAGTGCCTCATGTTGAGTGCAACTTCCCATCAATTTGCACCCATTCTGGAATGTTTCAGGAAGAAAGGTATACATCTTTTTTCTTAGATTTCATCTAATTACTTTCGAGCTTTTTACATTGATGTGTATACATGAAGGTGCAAGTTCCTAGTGAATCTACTAGTGATTTGGTTGTTGTACAAGTATACTATTGTAGTTTATTCTAAAATAATGGTTCAAATTTTGTGTTAAGGTTTAACAACATAATTCGATATGCCTTTACTGCAAAAATCAAATCACTAAGAAAAGCGAAGGAATACCTGAAATTAGATTATTTTTTTAAAATATATTTCATAGGTTGACTATCTAAAAAGGTTTCAAGGATGGGCATTAAAGGGTTCTTGTCACTACGGATTTGGTTATTAGAGGAATAGACATTGAACGCGTCAACTGTAATCAATTATGATACGTCTGATTCTGCTGATACTTACTTGCACAGGGTTTGTTCATGAGATCTTGTTTCTTAATCATGCCTTTAATTTTTTACTTAACATGGGTATTTGTTTCTACGATATTATAGTATTGCATGATCTCAGTTAAACTTAGTAGTATCTCTTTCTTTTTGAAGGTTTGGCAGAGCAGGTCGATTTGGTATGAAAGGTCTTGCAATTTAATTTGTCATTTCATGTCTGGGTTCAAGAGAGGTTTGAGGTTCAGGGGAGGTTCGAAGTAAGAATAATTACGCTAATATTAGAGATCAGGTAGTTTATCAGTTTTATCAATAATCAACTCTCCGCATCTCTTCTTTATTGTCTTCGTTAACTTAAAAATGGAGAATCTGGGGATTCTTTCTTGTACCAGAATGCAGGTTGACAACATTCCATCGAAACTAAGCCACCCACTAAAATCTTTTAACAACCAGTTGGTTTTTAGAATGCCTTTTTAGTTTAAATGTGTATTTGTTGGCAGATGGTTTACCAGATTCGCATTGTCTTAATTTAAGCACTACCTACTTACACATGCATAGTGAAATGGACTATTGGTTCCTAGCCAGCATACCATTGGAATTGTTGTGTTTTTAGATCTACCTAGAATATATAATATTCCTATCCTTGAACTTTCTTGTTGTTTCAGTGTTGGAGTTGAACATAACTCTGAATGGAGAGTAGTTGCAGTGAGGAAATAGGATGTTGCAGGGTCGTGGACATATTTGAACAACCACCAATTCAAAGATAAGTTTTCAATTTCTCTTTGTTCAACCCTTTGCATAATATCTATATGAAAACTTATGCATTCGGGATCGACAAGAACTCATGTAGATAAACATATTTTTTTTATATCTGTGCATTTTTGCTAAGCTTCATTATAACTTGAGTCAAGCATTGGCAGCCAACTGTTTTACATCCCCTATGAGTTTTGATCTTTCTCCATGAACTGATATAGCTCATAAGCATATAAACATGTATCTATGAGCATTAACCTTGAAACATTTAAACTCTGAAATTGTGTATGTTGTTTATAAATATTAAGCTGAAACTGTGTAGGTTCTGAAATATTTCTTCAACTGAACTGGGTGTGGTGCTACAATAGAAAGAACAATAGAATTGGAATAGCAGTCAAAGGTTGCTGTCAGAAAAACTATAAAGAGTCATGGTGAACGGCTACAAAGATTTAAACTAGGTTGAGCATCTTGGATGTCATAGGAAGATTCTCAGTGATGAACTGATGGTAGAACCTCAGTCCTGAGTTGAGCCAATTCGTTATCTTAAGCTTGTAATATGAATCTTTGTAAAGATTTTCCAACTTAGTGTTAGCAGTTTTTTCAGACTTGGAACTTGCAGTATTTTAGTTAGTTGAAATTGTAAACTGAATGCACTTTTCAATACAAATTGATTTTCAAAGTCATTGTCGATTAAATTTTGTTGAGTTCAGTTTTGAAATCATTATTCATTTAATTATGATTCATCTTTTGGTTTTTGATTCAGTTGAATCATCTTTGGATTCAGCAGAATCAATATCATTTTTTTTAAATAAAATATCATCCATAAAAACTACTGTGTCTATCAGTACTAATTAATCTGCTGTCAAAGAAAGTGGTTTTTCTTTACACAGTACTAATTAATCTGCTGTCAAAGAAAGTGGTTTTTTTTCAAAGAATTAAACTTTTGCCGGGCACAATCGTTTTGAGAAAAACCACTTCTAGATTGCAGCTGATGGACACAGTCGTTTTTAGCGATATAATTTCTTGTCCCGACAGTGGTTTAACTTCTATTTTACACTAGTTAATCCGTATGCTTTTGTTTATACCAATCAGAAAATTGTGCTTTTACCGCCCCCAAAAGCCCGCCCAAATTTGGCCACGTGTCTGCCCAAGGAATTTTCAGACAATATTTATTTTTGGACCCCCGCAACGTGTCCTCTCCCAAGTTAATTCCCCCCAAATTTTTCAGACAACGCGCCCAAATTTCACAAACACCAAAATCATTGTCTTCACTGAAAGAAAGAAAACTCTCTCCCAAAAAAGAAAAGAAAACTCTCTCACCATGTCTGCAACTCTCAGAGCTCTGCAACTTTGAAGCTCTAATCTCTCAAAAAATAACCCATCATCAGAAAACCATAACAAATTTTCAAACTCTTCAGAAAACCCTAAAAATCTATTCAGAAAAGGATTATCTCTCAAACTCAATCAGATCTCACAAGAAATTCACCTTACAGATCTCACCAAGGGGTAAAAATCTCTCATACTCTCAAATCTTAAGAGTAAAAATCTCTTTCTGTTCCAGTTTTATGTTCTAGGGATTGTATACTTTTTTTTTTTTTTTTTACTTCTCAGAAATGTTTAGATCTTAACATGCAACTTAGGTTTTGTTGTTTCTATGATGAAATTAAAATTGGGCCCTGTTTAATTTTGGGGATTTTTTATTTTAGGTCTTTAATTTTGGTCTTTGATTTTTATGATGATTTTCATCATAATTTTGGTCTTTTGATGATTGTCTATGTAGCTCGTGTTCTAGTATTTTAGGTCTTTGTTCTGTGTTATACTTGATTTAAATTAAATTGGGTCATGTTTAATATGTTCTGTATAGCTTTTTTTGAAGGTTAATTTGTTGTTTATAGCTTCTTTAACATGATATGTAGCTATTAAGTTGATTTTTAGCTTATTTCAGTTAATCTAGCTTGATAGGTGTACTCTTTTTCTCTTTAGGTGTATGATTTGTGTGTTCTGGCTCATTTCAGTTGAATCGCCTTATGTTCCATTGTGAGTATATTTATGCCAAAGCATGAAGTTTTATCAGCTATTCCTATTTTTTAGCCACTGTGATGCAGGCCTTGTGTTTGGAGCTGTAGGCATTAGACCCTGTATTTCCTCCTTTGAGAATACATTTTGTGAAAATTGTAAACATTACAAGTCTCAGTTTTGAGAGATTTTCATTTTCTTTTATCTCTTTAGTGCATTTTCATGCAGCAACATGGTAGGGTATCTGCATTTGAGTCCTTTTTTTTAATATTTTGTTTGTGTGGTGAGTAATTTAGAATTTGTAAGAATTTAGAATTCTCTTTGGTTTTCCTTGTGTTGCAACAAGGGATTTTTTTTTATTTCTCTTTGGTTAATGATAATCATCCTGTCTAGCAAGGCATAACTGCAAGATGTTTCTGAATTATGTTTGCCTTTAATAGCACTCATTTGTGTTAGCTTTTGAGCCATATTGATAATTGAGTTATGTTTTTGCAAGGTATAACTGCAATAATGAAGACTAGCAAGGAAACAGTAAATAAGAAGCTGGTCAGGGAGTTTGCGATAAAGGTAAAGACTTTTCATCTCAATTTCAGTGTAAAAAAATTTCTTCACCTTCTCATTTTAACTAAGCTATGCATTGTTGTTGCAGATGAAAAACAAACAGAAGACTCAATAGTCCCCAACTGATAAAGCATCTCCATCTGAAAGTGCTCCGCCACTCACTTCAAAGTTGCAATCCCCGACAAAAACCAAGTCCGCAGCACCATCTCTTTCACCTGAAAGTAGGCGATCATCACCAAGGAACAAGAAGTCAAGTGATAAAGCATCTCCATCTGAAAGTTCTCCACTCACTTCAAAGTTGCAGACTAGCAAGGATACATTAAAGATGAAGGTCATCAGGAAGTTTGCGAAAAACGTAAAGATCTTTTCATCTCAATTTCATAGTAACAAACTACTTTACCTTCTCATTTTAACTAAACTACAGTTTTTGCAGATGAAAAACATGCAGAACACTCAACAGTCCCCAACTTATAAAACATCTCTATCTGAAAGTGCTTCACTCACTTCAAAGTTGCAAACCCCGCCAAAAACCAAGTCCACAGAACCATCTCTTTCACCTGAAAGTAGGCGATCATCACCAAGGAACAATAAGTTAGTAGAAGATAATGCTGAACCATCTCCAAATACAACGCAATTAAGGCGAACACCAAGGAATAGGAAGGTAACAGAACCAAGTGCTGCTGTTTCTCAACGAAATGTGCAACAACTCCAAAGCGTCGTCAACAACCGGAAAGTGCTAAACTGTGGTCACCAACTACAAAGAGACAAGCTACTAGGAAGAAGAATGTACAATCTAAAAGTGCTCGACATTCATAGTCAACAACTACAAAGTCCCAATCTAAAAGATCTAAAGGAGATACTGAAAATTCTGGAGTGGGGCGAAAAAATGTAAAGAGGAAACTTGGCACAAGCATCACAGGCCCATGTCTGAATGTTCAACTTAGGTATCAAAATGACACTCTCGCAAATTTGCAAGATGAAGAGGAAGAGGAAGAGGAAAATCTACATACCGGTAAAGTTGTTGAAGAGGATAACTCTAATCATGTGGAGCCTGATATGGAAGAAGAGAATGATAATGGTAATGATGATGAGCCTAAATTGGAGAATGGTAATAGTTGTGGTAATGAGGAAGGTGAAGAAGGAAAAGAAGCGAAGAAAAGAAAGTATGTTCCACGTGGCCCAACCCATATGCACGCATTGAAGTTATATTTTGTTGATCCGAAGAGAACAGTTCCCTTCAACACTAATGAACAACTAATTGGTGATCCATCTGTGCAACTGGCCAGTATGCTAGGGGTGCTTGTTCGGAAACTTCCGTTAACTTTCAGGGATTGGAGACTTGTCCCTCATCAAGCCAAAGAGAACATATGGAAGATAGTCACGGTACGGTAACTCATAACTCTTTAACTCTTTTCGTTAGTCGACCACTATTTAATTCATAGCGTATTCTAATTTAAATTATTGACTTTTATTTGTAGAATCGATTTATTGTGCCCGAGTATTACAAAGACTAATATTTCAGCAAAATGTGAACTTATCTTAGAGAAGCTAGGTCAAGGAAAGCTGGTTTGGTACTCGACGCTTTGGATCGGCTCAAAGGGGAAGCAAGAGACAAACGGATGAACAAGCTAATGCCCAGGACCATGACTATTAGGGAGTGGGAAGATTTTGTGAAACATGTAAACTCTGCTGAATTCAGAGTAAGTGTTTCTATTATGATGAATGACTATATATTTGTATTAAAAACTTTGAAGTCTGTCGAATAATTTTTCTATTTTTATTTTCAGGTCAAAAGACTAAAAATGCAAGAAGTTCGTTCGAAACACACCACCCCACATACCATAAGTCGAAAAGGTTACGCGCGATTGGAGCTGGACTTGGTATGTTCTACTAAACTTATGTAGTGTTGTGTACAACATGTATTACTTCATCTCCGTCTTTAATCCATGTTATTATGATGTCTTCTTCTTGGTAAACCAATAAGATTTATAGTAAATGTTTATGTCGTATATACGAGTAGTTATTGTTGGAACATCTAATTTGTAATTGTCTAGAATGATCTAGACAAATG
>JAJJMB010001069.1:709833-850339 GCA_023531105.1 Papaver atlanticum | reverse complement strand
TAAGTTTTCGCTATAAGTTGATGAAGGTGAAGGTGATTCCGCGCAGAAATGCACGGATACGAGAAAAAAATAAACCCATCACACTTCCGCATTGCGCCAACAAATTTGGTATCAGAGCTTTACCTGACCTTGTATGTACGGATATGACTCCTCTTCCTTCAACATTCTGGAATTTTCCATCTCCGAGTTTGACCGGTGGAATCTCTTGCTCCTCCAATTTTACAAAATATTCTTTGTTTCCTGTCATATGGCTGCTGCATCCGCTGTCAACGTACCATATACCTTGCGCTTCTTGTTGCGAGGTGAGGCAGGAATAAAATACTTGATTTTGAGAATCATTTTTCTCGGTATAGTTAGCTTCATTGAACCAACAATCTTTTTCCATGTGATTTAATTTATCACACTTGGTGCACTTGTACTTGCAATTTTCAGTTGCATGGCCAAACTTTTTGCAGACATTACAACGGAGATTTGAGGAGTAATTTCTTCCGTACCTTTTGTTGTTGTTTCTATAACCTCCTTTTCCACTTCCACGTCCGCGGTAGTAATTTCCGGGTCCTTGATTTGAAGTCGACCCTTTCTCGTGAGGTGATGTTGATGACGGTCCCCCTCTGGAGCTTTCATTTTTGGCTTCCATATTTTTCTTTTTACTGAAATTTATTTTTGATTGAAATGCCTGCTCCAATGGTTGTTCCGCGAACCTATTTATTCTTTTCTCGTGCGCCTCTAATGAACCCATTAATTCATGCACCGAGAGAGTCGATAAATTTTTTGACTCCTCAATGGCAGCGACGATATGGTCGAATTTGAACGGTAAGCTTCTTAAAATCTTTTCTACAACTCTTTTATTTTCTATGGTATCTCCATAACTACTGATTTGATTTACTATTCCAGTAACTCTTGAAAAGAAGTTCTGGATAGTTTCATTTTCTTTCATAAGTAAATTGTCAAAATCTCGCCATAAATTTTGTAGTTTTATGGAGATTACCTTTTCTGAACCTTGGAACGCAACTTTGAGAATATTCCAGGCCTCCTTTGAAGTTTTCGCCACCGAAATTCGAGGAAAAATTGCTTTGCTTACCCCTTGTTGTAGAAACAGTAGTGCTTTAGCATCTTTCTTCTTATTTTCTTTGTACTCCTTTTTCTTTGCATCCGTCCATGACGATAGAGTTTCTGCCGACTCGGGTACATCATAACCTTCTTCTACAAGATCCCATAGGTCTTGAGAAATAAACAATGTCTTCATTTGTAGACTCCAATAATCATAACTCTCACCATCAAAAATTGGAATTAAACTTTGGGCATAATTGAAACCTTGAATACTTTGGTTAATTGCCATGGGTAGAGTTTTGGGATTACTGGGTTAAGCTGGCTCTGATACCAAATTTGTTGGCGCAATGCGGAAGTGTGATGGGTTTATTTTTTTCTCGTATCCGTGCATTTCTGCGCGGAATCACCTTCACCTTCATCAACTTATAGCGAAAACTTAACGCCCATTTGGATCAAACGCGCTCTGATACCATGTTAGAAATTTAAGTTCTTAACTTAAATTAGGAAGGGATGTTGGAAATAGTAATTTGTAATCTAGAATTATCTAGATTAGTTTAGAGTAGTGTAGAGAATTCTACACAGTGAAAGTTGTGGAATTAGCTAGTTAGAATAGTATAGAAGCTTCTAGAGTTAGCTAGAGTCAAATGTATCTAGAATGTTCTAGAAAGTCGGTGATTGTGTTAGTGTTCTCTAGAGTATTCTAGGAAGTTTGCTGGTCGGTCTTGTATATCTATAAATAGCCATTTGTAGTATCATTTGTATTTGTAACGAAGCAAGTTAATTAATAAGAAGGTTAAGAGTTTCGAGAGTTTAAGTGTTAGTCTTGCTTCCTAGGAGCTCTGTACGAGCAACACAACCATGCTCGTATATCTCCAAAGTTCGTTATAAAATTCCAACATGGTATCAGAGCGGAGGTTCGATCCATATGGGGAGTGTAAGCTGTGCGAATCAAAATGATTGTGGAGTTTAAAGCAAATGCCAAAGTGAAGGTATGGTTCTCAACTGTCTAAAAGTTTGAGTTTCGATTGTTTGTTTGGATCCCCATATGAATGTTATCACCCATGTCTAAGTAAGAAGGAAATTAGAAGAAAGAAGATGTTGCTCGTGACAAGACACAAGTTAGATTACAGTGGTTTTGAGTTTTGAAGATGTAAAACTGTCTCCATGAAATGAGAGTTAGAAAGAAAAAGAGAAGGAGTAGGGAGTGCACAGAACAATGCACTTTCGGACATGGCATGAGAAAGCCATGTTGTCACGAGATACTAATCCTCTACTCGTGACGAAAATAGCCGAGTGAAGGCTATACAAAAGCCGAGTGAAGGCTGATGGAAGGCCGTGTAAAGGCCGGGCCAAGTGAAGGCCGAGATGGTGGGAATGCACCCACTAAGAGGCTAGCACAGTGGTAAGCTAGCTGGAAGAAAAGAGGATGGAAAACCGTAGCTTTGGAGACACTACGAGAAGATGAGGCGATGTCGACGCGAAGAAATGTACGGATACGAGAAAAAAATAAACCCATCACACTTCCGCATTGCGCCAACAGTTATCAAGTAATTTTGGTCATGCTAGTGGCTTATTCATGAAGTATCATAAAGTTCTCTATAAGGTTATATCTAAGAAATATTCTGAGTTTCTTCTTAGCATGTAACATGACTTTAATACCATGTTGTTATGCTATTCTTAGTGATTATCATGTATTGATACATTTATTTGGCATCAAAAAACACTAAACACAACCAATGAGATTGATAGAGCCAATTTATGGAAAGCTGGTCATAAACAACGCAAAGGAAAGAATCCACATCCTGGTGTTGTAGAAGCTTTTGTAAGAAATATTCTCCTCTTCCTTTGTATGGCTTATATGTGTTCTTGAAAAATGCAAAAATATATGATGTTTTACACACTTATACAGGAAAAACTTGAAAAATCTCAAGCAGAGCATGGTGCTGATTGTGGATCATCCGTGACAGATGATATTCTTGCAAAGGCCTTTGGCGAGGACAAGAAAACTAAAGGGAGACTTAAAGGAATTGGTTTTGGAGCGACACGTAGAAAGGTTGTTTCCCAGTCCCACTATAAGATGATGATTAGAGAGTGTCAGGAATCCTGTAGAGCGATGAATGATCGACTTGTGCAGTTAGAGGTGAAAATTTAACTTGTCGTCTATTAGGTCTTCTTTTCTTGATGAATTCAAACTTGATTATGCCCCTCATACTGCCGATCTGGTATTAATATAGGGAAGGAGATAAAAATGTGTCTGCAATGGAGTCTCACCCTCTCGCAGGTCAATTCCAAAAGCCAGCAACAACGAGGAGGATAGCAGTAGCAGGATTGTTCGCTGCAATGAAAGAGACTCAACTCATTCCACCCCAAGTCCTGTCAGGAGACCAAATGAGGTCTAAGTGCCAGAGAGATCCCAAGCTTGCAAGCAGTTAAGATGGTACAAGGAGAGCGAGGTGGTTGCGGAGGCTAAAATTGGTGAAACAGATCCAAGTAAGGAGATACATGGAATGCCAATAGGTCTTGGAGCCTACACTGTATGTTTGAAGATTGCTTATGTGGAGGATGCTCATGTCTACAGGACGACTTCAGAAGTCAAATATGTTGGTGAAGCTGTTTCAAATTTTATCACATGACCCAAGGATCGAATATCCTACCAGTAGACTTCGTAATCTTCTTTGATCTTTTTGGAGACTTATCTTTGATATTTTTGGAGACTTAACTTTTCGTAACAAACATCATCATTGCCACTTTTTTGTATGTTTTGTGTATATTACATTGGTATGTGAATGCTGTTACACTGGGTTTGGTTTAATTTGAATGAATTTTTCAGCTTCAGAACCAGTTTATGTTTTCTTCACATTTCACAACATAAATAAAGTGCCAAAAGTGAAACATAGGGTCTTATTCACAAATTATAGACAGTTGTGTTAGAGATTTCCACTACACAACCCAGATATTTTGAAACAAAGTCTTATTAATAAAATTGGTGTTCTACAATTCTAGTAATAGTGGTGTTAAAAATTTCCACTACATACAGCTTTGGTTGTCATAGTCATATTCACAATACTAATAAGAGTTGTGATAAAAATTGATACTACACATAGTATAGTTGTTCAAGATAGTTCTACAATACTAACAAGTGTACTGACTGTAATATTCCCAATACCCAAGAAGTGTTGTGTTAAATATTTCTGCTACACAAGGCAGTGATTGTAATAGCAAATCTTGCAGCATAAGTAGGAGTTGTTCAGAAAAGATCTACAACTCTAGAAGGTGTAGTGACAGTATTATTCACAATACTAATAGATGTTGTCTTCCACTTTTCAACTACACAAACCAGATATTGTAAAAGCAAATCTTGCAGCATAAGTAGGAGTTGTTCAAAAAAGATCTACAACTCTAGAAGGTGTAGTGACAGTATTATTCACAATACTAATAGATGTTGTATTCCACTTTTTAACTACACAAATCAGATATTGTGAAATAGTATCTTTACAACATAACTATAAGTTGCCCAAGACAGTTCGACAGCTAATACAAGTGTCGTGCAAATCTTATTCATAATATTAATATGTGTTGATACATACATTTCCACGATACACAACCTATATTGTTCAAGGTAGTCCTACAACACAAGCAAGAGTTGTGTTAGGCTTTCAAAAAAAATCGAAAGAGAATCACAACCTTTGCAATATATTGTCGAAACAGGAATCACATCACCCTTTACAACTCATAGCCAAACATTGTAGAAAAGCTTGGACTTTCTACCCCCACCCCCAATGTATGAAATGGAGTTGTGGTAGGGGTACTACAACTCTAACCTGGAGATGTCAATGTTGATTTTTCCCGTAGTGAGAGAAACCATCACGCATAGTAGTCTCGTAACACATTTCCCAAGTGACTTCAGGAGGACTTGAGATTTCATACACGCACCATTCACCCAAATCAGAACAGAATACTTGAATTTTGAATTCGGTTGGTGGATTTCCACCATAACAGTTTTCTAATGTGTTGTCGAATTGTTTAATGCGCACGACCATGAAAGTACTACTATTACTGGTGGAACTGAATGATGATCTAGCGGATGAAGTATTTGATTGACAAATAAAACCATGTAAGAAAATCGTATCGTCGTGGTATTCTTCCTAAGGATTAGGAATCATATGCGATATTGTTTTTGTTAGAGGATTATAAACATAGCAATTGCAAGTGCCCCAAAATTTTACTACAAAAAGAACCAAACCGTTACTGGAACCAGCAAGATAATTTATTGCGAAGTTTTGAGTGAATGGATTTGAAAGATAACCCATCATATGCAAAATTAGACGAGAGAAGATCAGTTGATGCAACTGCAAGATGTCCGTCATAAAAGGCATAATGGGTTGCACACAAAGTTTCGAGTGTTTTTGTCAGAAGAGAAAACCATACCTTAGAGACGCACATGAACTTGTACACGGATTCTAATGGAAGATATCGGAAAATTTCTAGCAACACTAACTCTGGTATGAACAAGTTTGGATTGACGATTTCTCTATCATAGTTGATGATTTTCATGTTAGGTAAAGGGAATGTGGATGTGTTTGCAGTATTGCGTTGTATTTTCTTCTGTTCTCTAATCAAATTCTAGAAAACCTTGCTGTCTTAGGAAGAGTTTAAATCAAGTGTGTTTACAGTAATCCTAAAATCTTCCAAACATACTAGTAATCTTGCCTTATAAATCTTCCAAACATACTTGGATTCAAATACTGCAACAACATAGAAAATCTTAAAATCTTCCAAACATACTAGGATTCAAACAGTTGGTACGAACAAGGTAAGGCTTCGCAATCAACATAGCCGGAGGTTGGGTAAACCAGTTGTTAGAACCAGTAGACAGTGAAGCTTTTATAGATAGCTGTAGTGTCAGCTGTACGTACCCATTACACATCCTTTCTTTCTTTTGGAGGTGATTGTGCTTTTCTCCGCTAAGTAATGACAGTGTTGATCCTTGAATTAATAGGAGGACAATATTTCAGTCATGTCAAGGAGGAATGAAACCGTCAGCCACTTAGATGACATATTGTTTGCTGGGGTCATAAAAAGTTCAGAGCAACGCGATTTTATCTACAACATGAGTTCAGAAACAAACAAAAACGAATAAACAAGGCGATTATTTTTGCAACAGGTCATTAGGGCCCTTGATTGGTGCACATTCTAATATCCAATGATGATCCAATTCTAAAAGAGATAGAAATGATTCAGTACATAGCCATAGATCTCGATACTGCCACATCAAACAATAATATGGTTACGTCTACATACAAAAATAACAGGTTTATGCAGAAAAACTATGAAGGATTGATCTAGAGATTCAGAGAAGCATAGAGTTCCGGTTAGCAGTTGAAACCCTTGTGAAGATTGGTGCGTGGTATTATGAATGCAAGTACGTAGTATCTAACACTACAAAGTGGATAGTTAATATGCTCACATTATGCAGAATCTACAACAAATTGAATAGGCAATTTGCAAATTGGTTACGCAATGATCAGCGTTAGCTTAAGGAAGTCTTAAATTTTGGTGAACATTTAAATTTTTCCCGTATTGCCTTTCTACCAATAGCCAGATTTATTTATTTATTTATTTTGGAGTCTCTTGGAGATGCAAACCAAGTCCACGCAAACTGAAAATTAAAGTCCAAATCAGTTACTTATATGCTTCAATGAGGAAATCATTTTTAGTTAAAAACAAAAATAACAATCTTGACAAAGGTTAAGGAAAGACATATTGGCATAACATCGATATCTGTCCTTATATTGCTAATGCTTTAATTTTCTTCGCACTGCATAAGTACCTTAGTTAAAGCGAAACTGAACGAACCATATCATTGTTTGATATAGTTAACTTTCCAGTTATTTGAGAATCCAACATTAGTTTTCTGTATCTTTTATTCTTTCGGTTGTATAAAACAAAACCTTGATCGACAATCCATAGAATTTCATTGTTCTTGAAACTCCATATTAACTCCAGCTTCGAGCTACTAGTTATATTCTCCTGGGTAATGGAGAAACTTTTGGTCCAAGATTCTCTTACTCCATATTCTTGCATCATCCATACATCGACCTGGCCATTAAAAACATGACGAACTAAACATAGGCACCCTCCAAATACGTCCACATTTGTTTGGAACTTATTTCCATCCACATATGGCGTAGGGACCTCTTCTGGCAGTGCTACCATCTCGAATCTTTCATTCGAGATATCAAAAGAGGCCAATACCATGGAACCTTGTTCAGTGCTGCACGCAAGCCAGTGTAGAGCTCCATTCAAGAACATTCCTTCGTAAACCAATTTTTCATAATAAAGACGATATGGTATGCTTTCAGAACTTCTCCAAGAATTCAATCCTAATGTATAGACATCAACATCAGAAAACCCTGAATCACTGTTGTAAACAACCCGTACAAATTTGTAATCGCCTGTCTTGAAATCATGACCAAATCCGTAGCCATCGATGTCATCGTTGTTTACTTTTCGTGGCATGGGTATCTTGTTCTAGCATTTCGTTAGCAGATTCAGAATATAAAGTTCATCGCAACTACGACGTATACAAACCAAGTCATTTATTGAAGATGTTAAAAACTTGAATTTACCCAAATCTTTAAGTACAGGGTATTCCCATGGCTCACATTCGCATATTATTGCTGATGATGTTGACACTAATGGCAATAAAGATGATACTGATTTATAATCAACCGCATACTTTTTATTGCCTTTAACAACGCTCACCACAATTCCAGTACCGTGTCTTATATTAATAAGCTCATTATGCATATTTTGGAAACTACGGCTATCAAAGATTGCACAAAAAGACTTGTTTACGCACCTAAATCGCAGAAGAGACCTCCTTGGTAGCCATGAGAAGATTTCAAGGAGAATCTCTTCCGGGAGGTTTGAGATTGTTGCCTCTTTTTTCTTCAACTTCATCTAGGAATAAGAAGTAACGTAGCTGTAAAACCCTAACACAGGAAAAGACGTACTATAAATTGAAGGGGTGAGAAGTTTGAGTCCCCGCTCTTTAATACTTCGCCAACCCAAAAACAAAAAAAAAAATTCATCCCACGGTAAAACCGACTTTCAAACCCCCCGGCACTACTAGTGGGATTTATATTCCTAAATAGAAGAGGAAAATGGTTCCGAGTGTGGGATGTTAATCTAAAACACAGCCGCTTACCAAAAAAATAAAAAAATAATAATAATCTAAAACACAGCCATAGTTCTATGTTGTGAAAGGCGAGCTAGCCGCTCGTCTAGAAGCCCAAGGCGCACTGGGCATGCAGCGGGGTCTCGCTAATAAAGCGCCCAAAACGTGAGCCATTACCTTTTACCGCTATACGGGGCAAAACGAAGGGTTTCAAGCCTCGCCTCGCACAACATAGAGCCACACAACATATTAATATTGTTTAGAGACGGAACTGACTTATTTTTGACTAAAGAGTAAAGACATGATGACTAATTTAATTTGCTAATCCCAGTTGGTTGGTTGATCAGAATGTAATTGGCTGAAAAAAAGCGTGTTTGGTATAATTAGACGAGTATAATTCAAGAGCTGGTGAATGGCGCTAGCTGTCCCTGAAACTAACCAAAGTCATCTGGACATGTGCATATGCAAAATGGATTCAATGAAAAATGAAATACCTGAATTGAACTCCATCGGCCAGGTAAAAGAACCATGAACTGAACTTGGACAATCTTACAAGACTGACATAAATCAGTTCCCTGACACATTTGAGTCATTGACACCCAAGTAATTTTGACAAATTAGCAACACATTTGAGTCATTAATTACTGTAATTGGATCGGATTGTTACACAGGTGAGCAACTAGTCTCTCTTATAAATACATAGACATCCATGAGTCTCTCAACTTTTGATTTTGTTCTTCAAGTAAAGCGGGCGGCTGAGTGAATAACTCTTTGTATGCTCGACTTTGATCTCTAGCTGTTTTTTTTTTTTCTTTTTTTTTTTCTTTTTTTTTTTTTGTGTTTTTTTTTTGTTTTTCTCAAACTCTCTGTATTCTCGTGTCTCCTTAGCACTTGGTTATCAATTTTAATCCTCTTTCTAAAAAAAAAAAAGGAAAGCGGGCAGCTGAGTGAGTGATGGCTGATCCAACGAATGATTATCCAGTCGATGAGGGAACTGTTGTGGACTATATGGGAGGTAGACCTAAGTATCCAGGAGAATGGTATGATCTAAGTTTGGAGGTGAAGGCTCCGTTAGCTTTTGGTTTTGTTTGAAGCCAGATCTTTCACAAAGCAACAATTATAAGCCCCGATATCATTTTGATGTCTTGGTATGAATGATATAGTTTGAATCATATAGTTTGAACTACGTTTTTATACGGAAATGTGAATTTTTGTTTTTTTGCTCGGTAAACAGAGAATAAGAGAGTACCCAAATTACAAACCCTTGCCACCAAACAAGGAAGAAAGGGAAACAGAAAGAAAAACTCAATTTTGGCGCCTCGAAGAGAGACAAATGTAAATATTGGCGCCTCGAAGAGAGACAAATGTAAATATTTGCTGAAGAGAGACGAATGTAAATATTTGCTTGTAGACTGTTTGTTGGTAATCAGTATATGTTTCTCTCTTTCAAAAAGAAATAGTGATTAATACATGGGATTCTATCTTCACCTTTGGTAGAAACCTTGTACATTCTTCTCGCTCTTAATAAAACTTCTCTGATCAAAAAAAGAGAATTAGTTCATTAATTTGTCACACTATCATGTCTACAGATTTTGGTACCTCCCCAATACCAAACATTTTACTAAATAACCAATGTAATGCAAGTGCGAAATTCAGCCAATCTTTAACTTGATCTTTACAACCACTTTCACCAATAAGGAATTTTACCATTAGTTTGTATGAATAACAGTAATAATCTAGCACCAAGAAGGGAATATGTTAAGATATAAATCTTTTAGGAGAATACATAAACAAGCAAGTAAACCGGTTTGTTAGCAAATAGGTACCCGTTCTTTATAAATTAGCATCTGATAGAGCAGGCATTTTCGTTGCTAGACTTGTGAGTGAGGAGGAAGTCTTTAAAGTTGTCAACACAATGCCCCGCCCTGGACAACAAGACATCGCTTTGGTGCACAATACACTTGACGATTTCAGGGTGCCCAATTGTCTCTTCACGTCCAACACCATGAACTTCAGCTTCAGGTTGATTGACATTGATGGCTATATCATCCTCCCGTTCAACTAAATTCTCTGGATGATGATCATCACCTATTGCTTGGTGGTGTCCCTGATCGCTCACTTGTTGATCTTTCTCTGTCGTTGGTCTTGTAAAGATTTTTGAGGTGACTCGTTTGATGTAATCGAGAGGTCCTGAAAAAAAAAAAAAAAAAGTGTATGCGACATAATTTAAGTCCCTTTTCTAGAATGACAACCCAGCGAGGATGAAGCATCACTAGATTTATAGCCAAAGGTATACCCAGCCATGTTTTAGTAAAAAGACCTCGTCTATTGTACTTCCTAGGCGAGAAATTTTCAGGCTGCTTGATTTTTACTATTTACATCAATCCTAGTAATCATTTTATTGCGAATTCAAGAAACAAAATGATACCAAAGTAAAGCTTTGTAACCTCTTATATTCCAGTTCAATATGTTGAGATTATTAATCCCACATTGTCTGGGCAACCTAAGATCTTGCGGTTTATAATCCTTAGGCCAATCCAACTCAAAGCCAATTGAATCTTAGGTTGCCCAGAAAATGTGGGACTAATAATCTTAACACGCCCCCTCACGTGTAGCCTCGTTGGGTCTAACACGTGGACAATTAAATCGGGTGATGCAAAGTAAACGCTCGGTCAAATGACTCGTCGCAAATAGCCTGCTCTGATACCGTGTTAGAATACGGGCATCCAACTCAAAACCAATTATGTTGAGATTATTAGTCCCACATTGTTTGGACAATCTAAGATCCTGCGGTTTATAATCCTTTAGGGCCTCTCCACTCATTGCCAATTGGTTTTGAGTTGGATGCCCGTGTTCTAACAATAATGACCATAATGACCATCTTTACCACGGGTCCTAGAAGTCTCCAATTCCACTTGGGCCATGTTTGATAGGAATTAATTCCATGGAATTTGCCATCTTTCCATGGAAATAGCATGTTTTCGGTCCTTTGATAAAAAATTATTTCCATGGAATTATAAAAAAAAAACGTGGCTTGAAGTATGTTTTAAATTCAATTCCATAGAATTCCATGGAAAGTCTTTCCTTGCCTCCCAAAAGAAATTGATTCCATGAAAACATTTTCCATGGAACTGTTTCTTTCCATGTTATCAAACTGTTTCCTTTCCATGTTATTAAACACGGCCTTATAAGCCGTGATCAAACATTTGACTTGTCTAGCCGCCGTTGGCTGTAATTATCATCCAAAGTTTCTTTTTTTTTAACAACCAATGTTTTTGCTGATTATCGTATGACAAATAGCAAATTAATGTTAATTGATTCAGAGCCCAGCCAGAACTAAATCTAAATCCCAAGAGCTACATGCATATATGCACAAAACTAAGTTTTAGAGCTAAGCTAGCAAACAGAAAAACAAGTACATGAACAACACTAGTATAAACAAGTACATAAAACCCCCAACAAAAATATCATCAAAAGAAGAAATTGAATTAGAAAGGTTGAAAGATATACCTGTATTTGGCAGCAAAGAATTATGGGAACCAGCACTGGCAGGATGAGGCAATAAAGGAGCATACATATAAGAATCAGAAGTTAAATAATCAAAAACCCTTTTTATCAACAACTTCTTCTTCCTCTTATTCCTAAGTACTGATGCTGATGATTTGACTATTCCTTTTCCTTTCTGTTGAATTACATGATTCTTCTTCTTCTCTGTTTCATTCTTTCCACCGATCATATTTACACCTCCCCTATTCTCCATTAACACTGTTAAATGTTTGTAAATTGTTTACTTTTCTTCGGTGATTCAAACTTCTAAATTTCACAATGGTTTTCCTTCGGACAACGGATACATCTTTCTTTTAACACTGTTTATTACTCTTTCTTACTATACGTGTCATTCTTACACTATAGGTGTCATCTTGTTATTTCGTCGCGTGTCACTGCTTTTTGGGTAGGGTAAAGAAATTATTTCAACACGTCAGCTGGTCAAACACTTGTTGTTAATCTTGTGAATATTTCGAATATTTTGAGGATCGATTAATATGACCGGGTGCCCACCCGAATGGATAGCTTAGGGCTGCACCTCGGAGTAGTACTTTTTATGTGCTTTTAATCTTCAATGTTATTTGAAGTCACAACCAATTGAATGGCATTGCCAGTGAGATTTAATGCCACCATGTTGATTGATTTGAATTAATTTTACATAATTCTATGTTCACCAGAGAAGTTGGAGAAAACCACTATTGTAATGACATGACTATAAATGTGGCCAACAGAGAACATCTCACAGATTTGTTCAAATATGTCATCGTGACCCATATCTTTTATGACTGAAAATCTACATTTCGAACTAGAGTTGACATCGTAGTTGCCAAGTGACCAACAATCCATCTACTAGACTATTACTAAAAATCTATCAGGTGACGCAAGTTTTTTTTAATGATCCAACTCGGTACCTAAAAAATCTGCAAGTTAAATCAAGACCAATTATTGTAACCCAAAATATGATCTTTCTGTATCATGACCCGGAGTCTCTCATTGTAGTCTACAATTTACCGTTTTCACCCAAAAACTGCTATGAGCCTCACGTTAAGTAAACACACTATTCCACTGAATCTAGCGTTGCCCAGTAATTAACCATGTGACTCAGAAAATTTATAGTGAGAGTGCACAGTGAGCTATATTGCATGTCCCAGAGTGTGCTATATGACAGAATACCATGTGATTTAGGTTTGCCATAACTCTAGTTCCCTCTAATTAGCAGTGCAGTATTTTAGTATCAAGCCTGGTACAAGCATTTGCAAACTCGAGTAGTGAAACTTAAACTATTGCAACTTGTGCTAGCTAAAAGCATATAAAACAATATTAAACACACCGGCACAGCTAATACAAATTTCTTATATTTATAAATTTTAGTTGAACTTCATATAGCGCGATCCATAGTTTCAGGGAATCAATGCTAACATGTTAACAGTGGACTACGCTGCACTGGTCCATACACTCTGCAGTATGTACAGGTCTATAGTGTGTTGACATATATGTGTGCAACAATGTGAAATGCGTGGCTTCATTTAATATTGAGATTGCTCTCCATTTATCGATGCTCATATACAAAAGGTATGAAGAATCCAGCGATTGGATCTTTTCAATTTTATCATTTTTTGGTAACTTTTTTAAGTCAACTATTCAGTTGTGAGCTGGATTAATAAATTTTTCTATTCCATCAAAATGTCAAAGATTTCCTTTTCAGACTACAAACTTGTGTATGCAAGAACATTAAGAATCATATAAGTTCCGGCTTTCTCTGTGCAGCTTCGGTCATGTACCGACACTAGCTAATACTCTTAACTTTTAACACGGTTCTATCATTATCACCAATCCACTATCACCTCCGATCTTCTTTCTATAAATATATGAGTTTAACTTCATTGTAGAAGAAACCATTTAGAAAGAATTATCTGCTCTCTTTGCATCCCTTTCCTTGTTTTTCTCTCTATTCCAGAGAGAGAAGAATTATGTCTTCGCTAAGATTAGCGACGATTTTGTTATCAGTTGTTGTTCTTCTTTTTGCATTTGTAAATGCCGAAGATCCTTACAGATTCTTTGAATGGAATGTTACTTACAGTATGATTAGTATTGCATCTCCTCAACAAGTTATATTGATTAATGGTCAATTTCCTGGCCCTGATATCCATGCAGTCACAAATGATAATCTGATCATCAACGTTTTCAACAACTTAGACGAGCCATTCCTTTTCTCATGGTAAAACCTCTATATCCCTGTTTGTTAGATTATCACGCAAGATTTTCGCATGATATTTGATTTAGATAAATTCATTTGTTTCAGATATATCATGAATGTTTTAAGGTATATCGTGAAAATTATCGACCGTAGATTAGCTAAACCCTCCCACTTCTTATTCTCCTTCTTCTCCTTCTTCTCCAATTAATAAGGTGCAGTACGTAGTTCATTTAGTTAGGCTAATACTATCTCCGTCCCACTATTAGTTGACCTAATAGTATAATTTAGAAATGATTTACCTCTCAAACTATACCATGGATTTTCGTAAATTTTATATCATTGAAAAGCATTTTAAAACACCCATATAACGAATATAAACATGAGTATCAAATTATATAAAATCAATTATTTATGAGACAAAATCTAAAGACAAATAGGTCAACTAATAGTGGGACGGAGGGAGTATTTTTTAATAAACTATTCAAATGCCCCCTGTTCGATCTTACAAAAAAATGAATTCCTGCTAGAGTGATCCTCGGTTAGATCCCACGGCATATCCCGAGTGAGACTGAAGAGATGCGAACTCTGTTTATCATTGCGTTGATCCTTTTTTTCACCCTGGGAAAAAAAATCTGCTTCTTGAGTGGCACAGTATGTCACCCGAACTTAATATGCCGATCTGGAGGTTTTTTTGTTGTTTACTAAAAATTGACTTGTCAAATCTGTATACAGGAATGGAGTACAACAGAGGAGGAATTCATGGCAAGATGGAGTTTACGGAACAAATTGTCCAATTCCACCAGGCCAAAATTGGACATACACTCTACAAGTAAAAGATCAAATCGGTAGTTTCTTCTACTATCCTTCACTTTCTTTCCACAAAGCCGCTGGTGGATTTGGTGGAATTAGGATTCTCAGCAGACCAAGAATTCCAGTTCCTTTCCCTGATCCAGCTGGTGATTACACCGTTCTCATTGGTGATTGGTATCATCTTAACCACACGGTAAACCTTCTTTCTTAATATATTTTAGATTACGGTATGAACATTTTCTTGATGAAACTGCACTTCTTGGTTTTTACAGAGATTGAGAACCATTCTTGAAAACCAAAGAGCCCCTTTCCCAGGTGCTGTCCTCATTAATGGTAAAACGTCCACTCCAGTGACCAATGCTGTCACCTACACTGTCCAACAAGGTACAATACATTGCCTTAGCATCCAACTAATCATAATTAAAGTACACATCTGTCAGAAGTACTAACAAGGACCGATATCGGTACTTTTTTCAGGCAAAACATACAGGTTCAGGATTTCTAATGTGGGTTTACATAATTCACTCAATATCAGGATCCAAAATCACAACATGACATTAGTTGAAGTGGAAGGAACACACACAATCCAGACAAATTACACATCGCTAGACATTCATGTTGGACAATCTTATTCAGTTCTAGTAACAGCCGATCAACTCCCACAAGACTATTTTATGGTTGTGACTACACGATTTTCAACCATCCGCCTCGAAGCCACGGCGCTTTTTAGTTATAGCAATTCTAATGGGAAAATAGCTGGGCCAGTAGATGCCAGTGGCGGTCCTTCTAATAACGATATCCTTTTTTCCCTCAAACAAGCCCTCTCCATCAGGTACATATTTACATTGATTTCATACTGTGTGTTGGTGTGACCATGTACCTTTATTTTCTAACCCGATTTTGATAATCCTATTTGTTTAGGACTAACTTGACTGCAAGTGGACCAAGGCCAAACCCACAAGGTTCTTACCACTATGGAATGATCAACATAACCAGAACTATCAGACTTTCCAATTCAGCAGCTCTAGTGGACAATAAGCAGAGGTATGCAATCAACAGTGTCTCCTTCGTTCCAGCTGATACTCCTCTCAAAATTGCGGACCACTTCAAGATTCCAGGTGTTTTCCGTCTTGGTAGCATCCTAGATAGCCCTCCAGGTACAGCAATGTACCTTGACACATCGGTAGTGGCTGCTGATTTTAGAGCCTTTGTTGAAATCATATTCGAAAACCAAGAAAACACTCTGCAAAGTTATCACATTGATGGATATTCATTCTTCGTAGTCGGGTAAGTATTTACAAAATCTCGGCATATCTTGTATATGTATAATTATTTAGTGATCATGATTAGAATTGATAACACATTAGCGCATATTTATTTAATTATCTTTGTTACATTTGTTTGTGTTTATGCAGTATGGATGCAGGAGTTTGGTCAGAATCAAAGAGAGAACAGTATAATCTGATAGATGCAATTGCGCGTTGCACTGTTCAGGTATATCCCCAATCATGGACGGCAATCTATGTGCCACTTGATAATGTGGGCATGTGGAATATAAGGTCTGAGTTCTGGGCACGTCAGTACCTTGGACAACAATTTTATCTTCGTGTTTACTCGCCTGTTGAATCAGTTAGAGATGAAAAAGTTATCCCACCAAATGCTCTTCTTTGTGGTAGGGCGACATCGTTTGCCCCCCCAACAGTTGCACCAGTAGTTCCGCCTGCAGTTGCACCAACAGCCGTGCCGGTAGTTCCACCAACAGCTGCACCCGTAGTTTCACCCATAGGTGCGCCACCTACTGCTCCATCAACAGCTGCACCGGCAGTTTCACCCATAGTTGCGCCACCAGTTGAACCGGTAGTGCCACCATCAGATGCACCTGTAGTTTCACCCATAGTTGCACCAACAGCCGCACCGATAGGTCCACCACCAGCTGCACCCATAGGTGCGCCACCAGTTGAAGCAGTAGATCCACCAACAGCTGCACCGGCAGTTTCACCCATAGTTGCACCACCAGTTGAACCGGTAGTACCACCAACAGCTGCACCTGTAGTTTCACCCATACTTGCACCAACAGACACACCGGAAGTTTCACCAACAGCTGCACCAGTAGTTTCACCCATAGTTTCACCTATAGGTTCACCAACAGGTTCATCCCTTCGTTAAGCTGCCCTTACAAGACTGATCATGCACTACCAATAGTTGAAGAACATAAGTATAAGCAAATATATAAAGGGAATCTCACAAATTACGGAAATTTGGTTTGTAAAAAATATTTATTGACGAGTTTTATGTACTTGGGTTTGATTTTGGTGCTCACTCGGCACCAATAAGCCAAGACATAGATTGACCTTATATTGGTGTCACCATTCTTTTCTTTAGTATTGCAGTCGTTGTAGCTTTCAGATCCTCTTATTTGTAATTGTTTATTGAAATAATTCATCGAAATTTCTTGCTTATATGGAAAAAGTTCCATTATTTCCAAGTTGACTCTGGAATTCACTGTTTGTATGTTATTTCCACTGCATATTTAGATCAAACTCGCACATGGAAAGTTTCATTCTTCCAAGTTGACAATTATAATCTCAACCTCAACTTATGGCCTATGGGATGTTACATCTCAATTTTAGTGTGAAACGTTGGATCTCACATTTGTGATTAAACGAGATACATACTATACAGTTCTCCATTCCCTCTAAGAAGTACCATCTCGGATGGAACACATTTCTGGAAGAAAAACTACACTTGTTAATTGGTATTCCAAATTGATCATGTGTTTGGAGTTCTTCTGTGGATCATGCATGTGTCTTGCCTAGTTTTGGTGTGAACTGGTTTTTTCCGGAATCTGTGTGAAAGCTTCTATTTGGAATTGGAGGTCAGTAAAAGCTAAGCCTAGGAAGCACATGATTTGGTCCATGCATGTTTCCTTTTGCATTTGGTGGATTATGGCAAGAGCGAAAGGCTTTGAAGTCCTATTGAACCATAATTAGCGGCAAGAAATACAACTCATTTTATGAGGATTGCTGCTGCTTAAAGGAGGTACAACAGAATTAGACAATTGTACATAGATGGAGTTATGCTTTCTGATAAATCTGTTTTGCAGGATCATATAGTTGCTTTCTATAAATCCTTGTTTACTGAAGAGATGATAATTAGACCAGAATTAGAGGACATTCAGTTTGATTAAATCAACACTAAGGAGGCTGCTATTTTGGAATCTACTTTCACTGAAGATGAAGTAAGTCTATTCTGCTATAAAAGATCTGGGTCATGACAAAGCACCAGGACCTGATGGATATCCGATTATGTTCTTTTTGAAATGTTGGAATTTCTTGAAACAAGACTTGATGGTTGTGCATGAGTTTTATACAAATGGGTGTATATTGATACAAGACATAATTCAACCTTCATTTCTTTGGTTCCTAAGAGAGATTGCATTGAAACTATCAAAGATTGTAGGCCTATTTGTCTGCTCACTAGTGTCGACAAAATAATCTCTAAGGTCTTAGCCTCTAGATTATGTTTAGTTATGCAGAAACTCATTTCTCCGGTTCAGTGTGCTTATATACGGGGGAGACAAATTATTGATGGCAGTCTTATTGCTAATGAGATGGTAGATTCAAGAATTATCTTAGGTGTACCTTGTTTAATTTGCAAAATAGACTTGGAAAAGGCTTTCGACAGAGTTAGTTGGGTCTTTTTAGAAAAAGTGTTGCAGAAGATGGGTTTCGGTCAAAAGTGGCGTAAATTGGTTAGATTCTGTTTTTCTACTGCTTCATTCTCTGTTCTCATTCACGGTTCATCTTTTGGTTACTTCAATAGCATAAGAGGAGTAAGGCAGGGAGACCATTATCTCCTTTGCTTTTTAATATTGTTATGGAAGGTTTTTCTAGATATTTAGACAAAGCTGTTGATATAGGTCATTTCAGTGGTTTCTCATATGTGCAAAATGGAATTGTGATAAATCATCTACATTATGCAGATGACACAATTTTATTTCTCAATAATTCAAGAGATAAACTTCAAAAGATGTTTTCTTCCTTGAAGTGCTTTGAAATGTTTGCAGGTTTGAAGATTAATACAGAAAAAACAAGATTAGTTCCAATTGGTGACTGTCCTGAATTACATTCTTGGGCTGTGGAACTGGGATGTACAACTGACAAGTTTCCTTTTATCTATTTGGGTATGCCATTGGGAGATAAAGCTAATTCTAAAGCTATCTGGGATCCAGTTCTATCCAAATTTGATGTTAAGCTCTCTCATTGGAATAAGATCTCAGTGTCTAAGGGAGGTAAGCTTACAATGCTGAAATGCATTCTTTCATCCCTTCCTCTCTATTATTTCTTTCTTTTTAAAGCACCGGTTTCTGTTATTAACCAACTAGAAAATAAAATGAGGAATTTCTTATGGGGAAGTTCAAAGACATCTCATTTGGTAAACTGGAATTTGGTTCTTGTTGACAAAAGTAGAGGCGGACTCGGAGTTTTAAATCTTAAGCAAATGAATGATGCACTTCTAGATAAATGGGTATGGAGATTTGGGGTGGAAAAAGGATCAACTTTGGTGTAAGATCATTGCTGAGAAACATGGTGCTATGTCTACTTATTGGTTACCAGGTAAAGTCTCTAACTCTAATGGGATTTCTTGTTGGAAAATCATTGTGGAAACTAGCCATCTAGATACTTATTCTTCTATTATATTTATTTCGGTGTAAAAGTTTCCTTCTGGTTTGATAAGTGGAATGGTGCTGATTCTCTAAGATTATCTTTCCCGGATCTTTTTAGATTAGCAAAAGATAAATACTATTCAGTTGCTTCTCACTTTTGCAATGGCAGTTGGGTTTTCGAATTTAAAAGGAGATTATTAGATAATGAGGTGAACTAGTTTACTACTTTATTACTCTGAATTAGATCTACTCCACCTTGTTTAAATAACTATCCTGATACAAGAAGATGGAATTTAGGCAATAATGGGGTGTTTTCTGTCAAGACTCTTTATTCTCAACTAATTAAGACGGATGGTATAGATGGTTTTCCATATAAGTTTGTTTGGAACTCTTACATTCCTCCTAAGGTTATTTTTTTGGTTTGGTGTGCCGTACATGGCAAGCTTAACACCAAAGATATGTTATTATGTAAAGGAATGGCTCTAGACAATGGCTGCATTATGTGTGGAGATTCAGAAGAATCGAATAATCAACTATTGCTTCATTACAAAGTGGCCTACAAAATGTGGCTAAATCTAACTCCTTCAGGTTGGTACTGGACTATTCCTCGTTCCTTTTATGATTTGGTTATAAGTATCTAGTATCACGAGTAAAAGGGCCATGGAATACACAGAAAGAGCAAGTATTTATTTTGTGGTAACTTTGCACAGAAATCCAAAAATCAGTCCAAACATTTATGTTGTCCCCTTTTCCTGTTTCCCTGAAAAAATTATTTTGTATTTGGCTAATTTAATTTTCGATCCCTTCCAGATCCAGCTATCAGTTTATTTTGGTTTTGGTTCTAGGTGGCATAACATCAGTGTTAGGATAATATTTTTCTTTTAAAAATTTTCCACACAAAGAGTCATGGTGCTCTTTGATTCTCCATCCCATTTTGGCGATCATGGCTGTGTTGTAATGGTGAATGTTTTGAAGACCAAGACCTCCATTTTATACTGGTTTACTAAAGTAGTCCGAAGCTTTTAAATACACCCCTTTTGGTGTTTCGGTGTCTTTTCCCCACCAGAAATCTCGTTGAATTTTATTTATTTCTTTGCAAGTTCCCTTTGGCAATTTAAAACAGTTTATTTGATATATACTCATTGTGGAAGTGATATGTTTTATCATCAAAGTTTTACCAGCAGTTGGGATGTTTTTTCATCTCCAGCCAATGAGTTTTTTTCCATGTTTTTCACCATTAGTTCAAAACTCATGATTGGATCTATTAGTAAATAAATGGGAACTTAGGTGTTTATCTTTTAAGGGGATAGGTTTGACATCGATGATGTTTGTATTCAAGAAGCTACGTTAGGATCAATTTTGGGACTGTAAAACACTCCATATTTTTCCAGATTAATGAGTTGACCAGAGGTCTCTCCAAAGTCCTTGAGGAGCTTCGGAAGATAACGACTAGATTGAACATTTGAATCACAAAATATGATACAATCATCCGCAAACAGTATCTATCTATTTAAATCCATGGGATTAGCTCACATTCAAAACTCGCTTCCAAGATTAGGATTGTCAAAGGCTTATTAATTACAGGATTTTAAGTGCGCGAGACAACGTGTCTCTCTTTACTTTTGATAAATCAGGTAGTAACAATGTACGTAGCATGGACGCACTTAAAATGGTCATGTTTCCGTGTCCAACTCTTCAATGCGCATGTCTCCGCGTTAGACACATCAGTGACATCATATGCATATGCACCTACCATTTTAATATGAATGTATACTAATTAATAATGGTTGACTGATTCGTATTTTATTTTATTTTTTTGAAGCATGAAATTTATTAATCTAATGAATTGTTTTACATAAGGGTAAATAATACCCGAATGTTCATCTATTACAATTAGATCGGTAAGCTAAAAACCTACCGTAACATGATAACGCAATATTACCTGAGCAACACTATCCTAATAAGAATTTCAATGGAGATTGATGTTGTAATTGGTGAGGTGGATATGGTTTAAGTTGTCGAGGGTCTATAGGTTCGACGAATGCTTTCCACAAGAAAAATTGTAGTTTTGTGGACAAAGTTGTGCCCCAAAGGAAACTGGTTGATGGAAGTGGGTTTTGATGCAAATAATCCCAGATGCTAATCGGACTTTGTATGCTAATGTTATGGTGTACTGCCCGAGCCATATCTGTCTAACCCTTGTTTTTCATCTTGTATCATACTTTAAAATGAGAAATTTCCTTTGGGAACACAATGCTTCTGGTTCTAATACTTCTCATCTTATTAATTGGGGTTTAGTGCAAGATGACAAAGAACATGGTGAGCTGGGTGTCTGCAACCTGAAATTGATGAACTTGTGTATGCTAGCCAAATGGTGCTGGAGATTTGGTATGGAAAAGAATAAATTATGGTACAAAATCATTGTGGATAAATATGGGGATGATTTTTCAAGCTGGATTCCAGGTAAACCTACAAGCTCTCATGGAGTTTCCTTTTGGAAAACTATTTCTGAATCAGCTCATCTTGTTGGTAACAATTCAACAAATTTTATTCATTATGGCAAAAATACTTCTTTATGGAATGATACCTGGACTGGAGATGCTTCACTTGCTAGCTTATTCGCTTGTCTTTACAAGTTATCTAGAGTGAAAAACTTAAAAATGGCTGACATGGTAACTCTAAATGGAAACTGGAAGTTTGATTTCAAGAGAACCTTTTCTAGGACTGAAGCAAATATGTTTTCTGAGCTTTTACTGATCATTGGCGACTCTCCTCCTGCTCTAGACAATCTCCCTGATATTAGAAGATTGTCATTACATCCCTCAGGTATCTTCACCGTTAAAACTTTATATTCTAAACTTATATCAGAAAGTGTTGTCTACAACCAAGGTAGTTAATATCGTGTATCGGTATCGTATCGGTCGGGTCCTATACACCTATACAAATGATAATATCTGTTTTTATAGGCGATACATCATTATGATTTTTTTAATATTTATTATTTATCAAACAAAATAATATATTGATATAACCATAATAGAAAATAATAATTGTAGTAAACATACTTCAACCTTACAAAATAAAAGGTGGTTGATTAGAGCCTTATACTATAAACAACGAAACCAAACATTGAATTTCTGTTAGCCCATCAACATCACATTTACAGTAATTACATCCACCATAATCATATATGAAGTTACCAAAATTAGTGGGGTTACTTTCTTGAACTAAAAGTTCAAGAAATCATAATCAAAAGACAAAATACATTAGTGATATATCAGTATACAAGTGAAACCTATATTATCAGTGTACAAGTGAAAACGATATATCGGTCCGTACAGGACGATACACGCGTTTTTATCGTTTCTCCTTCGTATCGCCGATATTTTCAATATCGTAAATTTTTTTTCCTACATCCTATCAAAACCTTTAATATCGTCCTATACAACCGATATTGACTACTTTGTCTACAACTTCCCTCATGCTTTCATCTGGAAGTCAGCTGTTCCACCAAAAATAAACTTTTTGGTGTGGTGTTTAGTGCATGGGAAGTTGAATACAATTGATAATCTCCAAAAGAAAGGAATTGATATCCATAATTGTTGTATTATGTATGGTGATGGTATAGAGACACAAGAGTATCTTTTCCTCCATTGTAAAATTGCATATAAAGTTTGGTCGATGGTCTTGCCTAGCACTTGTTGGTCTTGGGTACTGCTTCCAAATATGGATATATTAGCTCATACTTGGAACCATAATAACTTCTCAAATTCTGGCAATTTAGTTTGGAGTTTGATTCCTGCTGCAGTTATTTCTACTTTATGGAATGAAAGGAATTGTAGAATCTTTGAAAAGAGACTTTTAAAACTGATCAAGACTTAGGAATTGAGGTGAAAACCCAGATTTTAGCTTGGGCTAGTGCTGCTGGTAAGAGAGTAAATTTGAACTTTTCAAGTTCAATCCACAATTACTGGGATGCAATATTCATGTAATCTTCTGTTTTTAGTTTTTCATTTTCTCTACTACTTGTAGATTGTAAACTGTACATTCCTTTTTCTAAGAAATTCTTCTCTTCTGATAAAAAAAAAACAAAAAACTTTAAATTGAGTCTTTACCTATTGTTGTGTCTTGAAGTAGAATTCAAACTCCATCCTTGAAGAATTTTTGCTAATAATGTTATTATGAAGGTTACAAAAGCTGAAATGAAGATATTAAAGGAATTACAAACTCAACTAGATTAATTAAAACTGATTTTTCTGTATATTTTGTTTTTTTTGCATTGGTGAGAGATTACAATCATAATATATATTTTAGTGTGTGATTTCATAACATGTGCACGTCTTAATTTTTTGAGAATTTATCCATGCCCGTGCTCACGTCGCGTCTTGTCCCCATGAGTGCTTCCCAAGTGGCCATACATGGCCTAAAATATAGAATTCTTGCACGATTCCAGCTAGAGAGATGCTCAATGTCCATCTAAAAGTCTTCTTACATCCTCCCCATCACTATGGGGCACAAAAGTCAAACCCAAAATTTTGGATCTAAATTTTTTGTAGTAGGCTTATTTCCTCACTTTTTTTAAGAAAGAAACTTGTATCTGCCGAGATACTGCCCCAAGCTACTTCAATTTCATCACCAAGTAATGTTACTCTTACTTGGTAGTAGTTGTTTTCTCTGTTGTGTAAATCTCTATTCATTTTTTGCTTTTCTTTTCTTCCTTTTTTATTGAGAATTTATAGTTAAAGACTACAGAATTAATGAGTGATAGCAAGTATGTTCGGATTTCAGATTCTAAGTTTTCTTCCAAATATTCTTTATATTTTGTTTTCTGTGAATCTTGTAGATGAAGTGCTAGAAAAATTGACTATGGACCAGGAACGGATAAAAGTCAACAATGTTAGAATTTTATGAGTGTTTGTTATTTTCTTGAGTTGTTTGTATGTGCTGAAGAATCAATGGAACAACCTATTATCTCTTTCCACACTGGAAAACTTGAAACAAATGGGCTTGGGAATCCTCAAGTACCTTCTAACGGTTTTGGTGTTTCAAATGTAAAAAAGAGAGGTCTTGGAAATCGTTCATGGGTACGGATTGACCCAAATGGGAATTCAGAGATAGTGGAGCTTGATAAAGAACCTCTAATGAGACACTGTTCATTGCCTGCTAGAGATCTTCGTCTTTTGGATCCTCTGTTTATATATCCTTCTACAATATTAGGGAGAGAGAAAGCAATTGTTGTCAGTCTTGAAAAGATAAGGTGTATTATCACTGCTGATGAAGTTCTGTTGATGAGTTCTTCGGATGGTTCCGTTACGCAATATGAATCAGAACTTTGCAGACGCCTTCAGACAACCAGCGAACAAAGCGGTAATTATATTAAAACTATTGATATGTGTGTCTCTTACTTCTTAGGCTCGTCATGGTGGTCTTGGTAACATATATAGTTGGACGCCTTTCTACTGACGTCATTAGTTGGGAAAACCGATTGATTGAGATTTTAGGCTCAAATGTCCAGAAAATTTCTACTCTTGGATGTTTGCTAACTAGTTGTTACTTTTTTTTTATTTTTTTTTTGATCAGAACTACTCAGATGATTTCCTATTCAATTTACAGTATGGAACAAATGAATATCCCCTTCAACCCTATTTCATAACATCATAAGATTCTTTTAAATGTTGAATGTTTAATTCATAATCATGTTAATCTTACAGCTTGTACTGATTCAACTCAGATAACCTGGCTTTCGAATTCAAGGCAGTCGAGCTGGCTTTGGAATTTACTTGCTCGACCCTTGACTCTCAGGTGTGTAGGAGTTTTCTTTATGTTGGTGGCTTACCGACCAGGATTCTCTTGATTTAGTCCTCCGCTTTCTCTAAATTCACAGAGAGATGTCTACTATGTGAAACACCAATTCCTAAGATGAAAGGAATTTTTCTGAAAATGAGAAATCCGATTTTTATTGAAATAACATAACTCTTATCTTTTGACATCTTACAAAAATTATGTGGCAAGGACATACTTGCTCAATAAGTTTGAGGGGGTAGAGACCATAGAGTCATTCAAAAATACTGATAAGTGATACTTGATAACCCTTCTTTTCTCAAGCAAATTTAGTTTTTACTTTTTAGTCCTTTTCTTGATTACTCAATGAAGACATGATTTAACATGAGCTCTTGATGAGTCATTTAAAATTCATGATGGAAATGAAATGATCTACTTTGAAAAGACAGCGACGAGGTAGTATAAGCATTCACGCGAAGCATGAGGGACTTTTCCATGTTATACATATTATGAGTTCTTGAATGACACCTTATTTTGGGTTTCACAGGTAAAAGAACTGGAAATGGAGGTATATCCAGTCTTAGATGAGCTGGCTACATCAATTGACACCCGCAATCTAGAATGTGTTCGTAGAATCTAAGGCCATCTGCTCGCATTGACTAGACGAGTTCAGAAGGTGGAATAGGCAAAATATGTAGAACTTTAACCTTTCATATGCTGTTAAGAACTGTGTTTAGGTTGAAAACTGAGGTATTTTAACCAGTTTCAAAGTGACGTATATTTACTGCTCTGTTGAATTTCCAGGTCAGAGATTTTTATTTTTTTTGATAGGAAGAGAGAATATATTAGATTAAGGAAGAATATACAAGTAGGCTACCAGAGGTAGCAAAGAAAACAAAATAAAAAAACACTAATAGAAGACAGATGCCCAATTAAGAACAGAATGAGAAAAATTTGTATGAATTTTGTTTCCAGCTGCTGCAGCCCATGAGAGGATGAGAACTTTTGCAATTTCACATAAATCTCCATCTGTTTTGAAGCTATACTTGTCTTGAAAAGTGCGGCAGTTTCTTTCAGTCCATAGTGTCCAAACGATAGCTGCAGGGATTAAGTTCCAGATCACCTTGCCAGTATTGCTTGAAATATAGTTATTTGGCCATGAATGAGCTAGAGTATGCATAGAACTCTGAAAAACCCACGCCCAATGTTTGTCTGGAGTAAGAGCAGTCCAAACAGCTTGTACAACTTTACAGTGAATTAAAATATGCTCTTGAGATTCCGTACTATCACCACAAAGAATACAACAATTATCCATATTCATTCCTTTTCGATGTAACCTATCAACCGAGTTAAGCTTCCCATGAATGGCACACCACATAAGGAAGTTAATTTTAGGAGGGATACATGCTTGCCAAACAAACTTCCAAGGAAAGTTATCCACGCCATCAGTTGCAATCAAATTGGAGTACAAAGATTTGACATAAAATACCCCAGAATTATCAAGTTTCCATCTTCTAGTGTCAGGTAGACTGTCCAAAATAGGTGGAGAAGAACCAATAATGAGGAAAAGAGCTTCCAGCTGATTGACTTCAGAGTTAGACAGTGCTCTTCTAAAATCGATTTTCCATTCACCTTCTTCAGAAATATGAGCTGCAACACTACCATCATTTGATCTGTCAAGTTTGTCCAGTAAATAGAATCGCCTATCCAAACTAGAATCGCCTATCCATTTATCATGCCAAAAGGATACTTGTGAACCAGAATGAAGGAACAATTTGGAATTTGAAGATACCAAGTGATTCATTTCAGCAATGGTTTTCCAACAAGACACACCGTGAGACATTTTTACTTTGCCAGGTACCCAACACGAGAAGGAAGACCCATATTTCTCCTCAATAATTTTGTACCAAAGATGAGATTTTTCCTGCCCAAATCTCCAACACCACTTTGCTAATAAAGCTTGATTCATGATTCTTAAATTAAGAACACCTAGGCCACCCTTTTCTTTAGAGGCACGAACCAAGTCCCAATTTACTAGATGGGAAACATTAGAACAAGAATTTTTCTCCCAAAGAAAGCATCTCATCTTCTTTTCTAGGATGTTGATAACTGATATAGGATCCTTGAACAAAGAAAAGTAATACATGGGCAAAGAAGTTAAAATGCATTTGACAAGGGCTAACTTACCTCCTCTTGACAGATTTCCTTGTCTCCACATAGAAAGTTTAGCTTCAAACCTTTCAATGATAGTGTTCCAGATAGCCTTAGAGTATGCTTTTGCACCCAATGGCATGCCAAGATACATAAAGGGGATTGAGTCAGTTGCACAACCCAACTCTCTTGCCCAATATTCTATAAGAGGTACATCTCCAATTGCAATAATTCTGGTTTTTGAAGTATTCACTTTTAAACCTGCAATATACTCAAAACAATGAAGTATAGAGAAGAGATTTGTAAGTTCCTCTTTTTTGTTATCCAAAAAGAAGATGGTGTCATCAGCATAGTGTAAATGGCTTATAACTAAGCCATTTTGAGATACACTAAAGCCATTGATCAAGTTTAAACTTGTAGCTCTGTCTAAATACCTTGAGAAACCCTCCATTGCAACATTGAAAAGTAGAGGTGAAAGAGGACAGCCTTGTCTAACCCCTCTAGAACTGTTAAAATGCCTAAAAGAAGACCAATTTATCAGCATTGAAAAAGAAGCTTTTGAATAACAAAATTTTAGCCAGCTACACCACTTCTTACTGAAACCCATTTGATGTAAAATAGCCTCCAAATATTTCCAATTCACCCTGTCAAAAGCCTTCTCCATATCAATCTTGCAAATTAAACCAGCTTTCCCTGATTTTAGTCTAGAATCAACTAGTTCATTTGCAATTAGAGTGCCATCTATTATTTGCCTTCCTTAAACATAAGCACACTGAACAGGAGAGATTAATTTTGGCAAAAGTAATTTCATTCTTGAGGCAAGAACTTTAGCAATAATCTTATACATACTTGTAAGAAGACAAATTGGCCAACAATCTTTTACAGTTTCCACATAATCGTTTTTTGGAACCAAAGTTATGAAAGTGGAGTTATGCTTAGGATCAATGGAGCCATACTCATAGAATTCCTTGACAGTTGCCATGATGTCTTGTTTGATAAAACTCCAACACCTCAATAAGAACATAATTGGGTAACCATCCGGTCCAGGTGCTTTATCCTATCCCAACTCCTTAATAGCTTGTAAGACTTCATCCTCTGTAAAGGTTGCATCTAGAATATCAGATTTAATGCTGCTGATTCTTTCAAACTCTATTCCATCCAGAGTTGTCCTAATGACTTCTTATTATGTAAAGAGATCTTTGTAGAAGTTAACGATGTGATCTTGTAATTTGAATCTGTCTGACACTAATTCATCTCCAATATACAGCTGTCTGATCCTGTTATGCCTTCTTCTAGCAGTAGCTTGACTGATAAAAAAGGAGGTGTTTCTATCTCCTTCTTGCAACCACTTGTTATGAGACTTGATATTCCATGTCACTTCATCCATTTTTGTCACCCTCTCAAACTCAACTTTGTATTTCAGCTTCTCTACCAATTGACTTTCATCAAGAATATTGTCTTCGGCTAAATTATCAAAGAACTGAATCTCTTCAAGAATATGTTTAAGTTTTGTGTTGGTGTGTCCAAAAATTTCCTTGTTCCAGACTTTGAGCAGCTCCTTCAAAGCCTTCAATTTACTCCACAAAACGGTGCTTGGACTACCTGCAAAAGAAAAAGACAACCACCAATCTTCTAAAAGTTTTAAAAAGCCATTCTCCGAAAACCACATGATTTCAAACCTTAAAGGACTAGGTCCCCAAGAAGGATCAGAGATATCTAAGAGAATAGGAATGTGATCTGAGGTGGGTCTAGCTTTAGCAAGTTGAGAGGCAAATGGGAAATGAGTTTCAAAAGAAGGAGAAAGAAAGAGAAAGAAGGAATCTATCAAGTCTGCTCATTACAGGGTTGGATTTCCCATTAGACCAACTGTACCTAGCTCCTTTTAAAGGCAAATCAATAATATTGTGGTGAGAGATGAAGTTGGTGAAGTCCTTCATACTCTTAGTGGTCTTATTGCAATTCTTCTTTTCATCACAGGTGTTGAAGTCCCCTCCCAAACACCAAGGTAAGTCCTAATAACTGCATATGTTATCCAATTCTACCCAAAAATATGATCTCTCATGAGGTTTATTGGGTCCATAAACATTGGTTAGAACCCAAGCAAAACCATCATATTTGTTGACACATGAGATAGACAGAGAATAATCACCTACTAATGAGTCAGTAACCTCAAGAAAATCTTTATCCCATAAGATGATCATGCCACCAGAGTTACCAAAAGATTGCTGGAAAGTCCATCCATAATTTGAGTGGCCACAAATTTGTTTGATATCATAATCACTGCATTGCATAATCTTTGTTTCTTGAAGAATTATTATAGGAGCTTGTAACAGATTTATCATTTTCTTTACAATCTGTCTCCTATCAATGGAACATAACCCCCTGACATTCCAAGAAAGAATCTTTAGACTCATTTATCACCTGAATAACCCACCTTTTTAATCAATCTTTTAGGTTTGATTCCAGATGTGTTAACTTCTTGCACTTTGATATCCAGTCTCTTACATTCATTAATATACCTCCTGAGACTGAGATACATTGTTGGAGCTGGCATCACCTTGAAATTCCTATTGGACCGGTTCAAATCCTGGTGGGTAAGTGGGGGTAGATGATGATGATGTTACAAAAGTATCCTCTTCTTCTAAAAGTAGTATAAAGGTGTCTTCCAGACCTCTTAAAGGCACTGCCTTTTCTTTTGGTTCATGCAGTGTAACTTTGTGAGTTCCATCCAATATAACAATTGATTGAACTGCAAAGTCTTCCTCTATTGTGGGAGAAGGTAGAGCATATGGAGCTGAGGATTTTAGTACAGGACCTTGAGAAGTTATTTTAGTAAGAAGAAAATGTTTAGAGTGATTAGGCATATTGTTGAAGGTAATGCCTAAGTGAATGCCCATCTCAAATAATCTATATACCTCCGAGAAGATCCATGTTGGAATATGCAATCTACTATTGTAATTTGGAGTTATATTGTTGTGGGTATCAACATGAGCAATGCCAACTGGATAATTTGTAACGGGGATAAGGGTAGAAGCAGTTGTGGGGGTTTGGAGAATGGGTGGATTATAGGAAAAAGGAGTGGGTTTGGATGTATTTTTTTGAATTGGTATAGAGATGATGGTTGAGACAGGCCTAGGGATTGGATCAATGAATGAAAATAATTTGATTGGTTTTTTGGAGATTGTGGAAGACTTGTATGCTGGCTTAGGATGTACCGATGTATAGCTTATGGGAGATATCGTATCAAGTTCTTCAGGGGATTTATCAAGACTCAGCTTAAAAGAATGAGTTGAGTCAATATCCATATCTGTCGTTTTGTCAAGAATGACCGAATTATCTTGAGACGATAAAGATAGGTTCTCTACCTCCTTCCATATTTGAAAGGACTTGCTCTTCTTTTTCTTGGGCTTTCGACGTCTTCGTTTCCTCCAACCAGATCCATTATTTTGTGTATTATGTGCATCCGGTTTTGAAAGTTTCCTTGTTAGAGAAGACTTAAAAGTATCCGTAGAATAATGCTACAAATCTTTTGTAGTTAATGAAGATTTGCGAGATTCCGTTGTTGACTTCAACATATTACGTTGAAGATCCACCAGATTCGGGCATATTGACAAATCTGGTAACACGGAATTCAAATTCAAATTTTCCGGCGACTGCAACTTTAAGGATGTTGGACTTCGAGCAATGAAGATGTGCGCAGTAAAGTTACCCTGATCTGAGAAAATATTCACACTCCTCGGAATGGAATTAATACCTTTGATATTTCGAACTTTAAGCCTCATTGCACTTAAATCATCCAATCTAAGAGATGCAGGATCGATCAATAAGACATCACCACATAGCTTACCAATTTGATGCATAACTTCAGATGAAAAAAATTGATATGGTACCCAAAATATTTCAATATGAAACACTGTTGCAGACAAACATGATGATTTCCAGAAGTGAGCATTCCATCTGAAAACAGAGAAATTAATCCTGTTGAATGTAAAAATAAACTCAAAGCCGGCCCTGCATAAATCTTTATCTGCGTGAAATAGTGCTTGATGGGAGTTCATGGGATACAACACACATGGAGAGTTACATTGTAACTCCATTCTTAGAGCAAACTAATGTCAAACCAGTTTAAAATGGGGATAGGTGAGGACACAACAAAAGCATCAGTCCACTCACCTAGGAGATTTGATCTAACAAGTTGTTTGATATGGATGTTTCCCTTGATATCCCGAGAGATGGATAAAGGGGGGACAAAATTATCACACATAAATGGTGAAGGACTCTTTTGAATTTTAGGATTGGGATTAAGAGCAAGATTAGAACTAGGAGTAGAATTAGATTTAAGGACTTGAGCATAAGAAAGATTCGATTTAGTATAGGTTGATTGGATGGAAGAATGTTTTCCTATTGAAGTAGAAAAGTTGACCATATCTTCTAGGGTTGAGGCCATAGAGAACCATCCCGTGAAACAATCACCAGCTGGGATGAAGAAAGAAGTTGGATCTGCTTTGGGATTTGGTTGGCACAGGGTGATATTAAGGAAGAAACCATGATTATTGGATTGTTTACTAGCTACAAACCAAGATTGGTTATCCTCGAATTTCCAGATTCTTCTTCCAGAATCACCATTTTTCCCAATCTCAAACAGGATGTATTGAAGATGCTTTGCCAGAGATAATGGAAAAGAACCTTTAGTAGATCCAAAAGTATAGAATTCAGTGAGTGTGATATGTGATGAAGGAGTATTTTTGGTGCAGGAGAATCTAAAGAATTTGTTATCTATTTGAACAAATCTGTGTTCAAAAGACATGGTTAAAGATAGCAAGGGAAAGATTTTAAAGAACACGGGAAAGGATTCTAAGCTATAGGGAAGGTTCTAGAGATCTAGATTCTAAGCTATAGGAATGAAGATCACTGGAATTGGACAACGACGTTTTTTTGGAGAGAGAAACATTTTTTACTATGCATACTTGAAACACTTAGTTATCACTCTTCGGGAGCAAGCATTCTACCAACATTTCCAGGTCAGAGATGAAATAGAACAGCTCATGGATGATGATGGGGATATGGCAGAGATGTACTTAACAGAGAAGAAAGAGAGAATGGAGTTTTTATCCTCAACCGGACAATATTTCCCTAGTAGTTTTGGGGAGGGACCAAAGATGGTTTCAAAATCTCCATCAATTTCACCTGTTACACCAATGTCTGGGGTCCATAAACTGGAAACTGTTTTGAGCAGTGCGTTAAGCAAATATGGGAGTTTGGTGAGTTCAGCTAATAAGTACAAAAACATTGAAGAGCTCGAAATGCTGCTTGAAGCATACTTTGTATTCATTGATAATACTCTCAACAAATTGTTCACAGTAAGTCTTTTGTTTCTACAAATGAAACACAAAATACTATTTCAGTCGTAATACAGAAAGTTTAGCAGCGATAAGGGAAATTTCGACAAAAAATTCTAATTTTTTGTGTTTAATTGTGGTGGCGGTTCCAGCTCAAAGAGTACATAGACGATACCGAAGATTTCATCAAAATTAAACTGGTGAGATTTAATTGAAGCTAAATTTCTTTAGGGGCAAACCTCGAAGAGGTTTTTATCAATGTGAAACATTTTGGTTCTTCCTCTGAGCTAAGAGTCTTTTTAACTATAAATTGAACTTAATTATCTTGACTTCAACTATGCATGTCTGAATGAAACAGGGAAATGTTCAAAACCAGCTCATACAGTTCGAGTTGATTCTGACTGCAGCAACTTTTGTGGCTGGTATATTTGCAGTTGTTACTGAAGTTTTTGGAATGAACCTGAAATCTACAATTTTCGATTATGCACCTGCTTTCAACTGGGTCCTGATTATAACAGGTTCATCCTGTGGAATTATATTCATGTCTTTCTTACTGTATTTCAGGTACAATAAAGTATTACCTCTTTGAATGGCAAAATAAAGTACCCATTGGCCGTAGTCGAATGAATTCCATTATTCTTTTACTAGTTCCTTCAATGGAAGTTCCATTATTCTCAATTGTTGTATTGATATAAGATGTTCTGTTTATCATACTACATATTGTTTAACAATTTTCTTTTTACATCCCCTTCTGGAGATGTTTTGAGGCAGCTGTTCTCTTAGAGAGAATTTTGGAGTCGCTAATTTATCAGAAAGAACAAAACCTATTGATTTAAATCTTGGAGGTTCTCTGGGTTAAATAATACTCCCCGCGTTCCATTTTACTTGACGTTGTATAGTTTTTCACGCAGATTAAGAAACATCAAAGAGAGTTAAAATCTTCCAATTCTACCCATATTAATATCTTTAAAAAAATATATTAAATAACCTACTTTTTAGTTTCTAGATTTTAGGGAAAGTTACCAATCCCATTATAATTTACTTGGGATGTACCAAATTTGTATAGATTATAGTGTATATCCTCTATGGGGAATATTTAAAAATTGGAGTAATTGTTTATGTGTTTATTCGAAAGCAAGGGTAAATCAGAGAGAATTTGGGGAAAATTACTAAAACTCTCATCTATTTTGGAACAAAAAATAAACCCTAAAATATCAAGTAAAGTGGAACAGAGGGAGTAGTTCACTTGTCGTTCTTCTCTCAGAATCAAACATGCTTTTCCCCATGGTAGACCTGCTGGGTTAGGCACTAGCTCATTATCCGAGTTCGCTTCTTTGCTACAAAGCTTTCGTTTAGTTTGTTGAGTGATCGGATCTCGGCTATAACTTCACAGTCATCCCCACCCAAACTTCGTACCCTCTTCAAAGGCTGCTCCAGTAAATTGCATATTAGATTTCTTTTATCTGAACCCCTGAACTTTGTGAAGTAGCTTCCCTATTTATTATATTCATGGTTTATCCATGTTGGGGTGCACTGCACGTTTCAACTTTTGACATTGCATTCACCACTACCTTAACTAGCAACATTTAGCTACTGTTACATATTCAACTAACCCTTCTCCGCACGAACATTGAGTTCCAAATTTGTATTGTACTAGACTTTCACTACTTTAGTTTTGGTTGTGTTATAAAATCTACATTGATGCTTCATTGCTACCTAAGCACATTGTTGCTTCATTGCTACCTATGCACTTTGTCGCAGGTACCGACATGCGAATTCCAAATGATGCAGGAAATTTGTGGAGCAATGAGGAACTTCATACATACCAGCAAGGAGTGTAGATCAAGCAGAAGCATGGGATTTCTTGTATGATCTTCAATGGAAATCTTAACTAAATTTACATACATGCATCTTTGAAGGACAGTCAGGTTGTTCTTGTATTTTCTTGTTTGCACCGCTGCACCACTTAGGTTGTTTACTAGCAGGACTGCATATATTAGTTATGTCTTTGAGTTTGTTGAAGAGGCATGTGTAATGAGGCTGCACTAGTAGTTTGTTGAAGCCGCACTAGTAGTTCTGCCAACAGCCGCGCCGATAGTTCCACCAACATCTGCACCCATAGTTTCACCCATAGGTGCGCCACCAGTTGAAGCAGTAGTTCCACCAACAGCTGCACCGGAAGTTTCACCCATAGTTGCGCCACCATTTGAACTGATAGTACCACCAACAGCTGCACCTGTAGAGACGCACAGGAAATTCCACTAACAGATACACCGGTAGTTTCACCAATAGTTGAACCGATAGGTTCACCAACAGGTTCACCCCTTCGCTAATTATACTGCCATTACAAAACAGATCACTACCAATAGTTGGAGGACATAAGTATAAGCCGGTTTAAAAACGGAATCTCATAGGAAATCGGGTTTGTAAACAATACTTATTGACGAATTGTTTGGTTTGATTTTGGTGCTCACTCGGCACCAATAATAAGCCAAAATATATATTGGGGTCACCATTCTTTTCTTTGTTATTGCAGTCATCGTAGCTTTCAGATTATCTTATTTGTAATTGTTTATGTTGAGATTATTATATTAGTCCCACATTGTCTGGGCAATCTAAGATCTGCGGTTTATAATCTTTTAGGACCTCTCCACTTATTGATAATTGGTTTTGAGTTGGATGCCCGTATATAGACAAGTTTCATTCTTACCAAGTACCATCTCGGCTGGAACATGTTTGGAGTTCTCCTGTGTATCATGCATGTGTCTTGCCTAATTTCGATAGTTTTGATAAAAGTAGCAGTAGCCTGAGTAACTGACTCATCATGATTCTTATCTCTCAACCAAATCATCCTCTACACGTATAAGTGAGACGATATTGCTACATCTATATTAGGAAGTACATTGCTTATGGAAGGAGTGAGATTTGGTTTTGGCTCATAAGGCAACATCACTGTGTAGAACCATAGGAGTTTGGGAATACTGTAAAGATGTTCCAAATTCACTAAAGTTGTGTTTCATAACAAAATAATAACAATAATAATCAGTATACTAGGGGACGTAAGGGAAGACTTTCCATCATCAAGTATACCAAGAGGGTCTAACATCTTTTGAAACTCGGTGGACATAAGTATGTTGTGGAAGACCTGTTGAATATGCTTGAAGATGGTTTTTAATCTGTACTACTAATATGATTGGTTGATATTTTCAAACTTCACTGAGCATCTATGATTCCTAATGAACCACAAAATGGTCAAGATATGATTCGTCATGGGACTATAGGATGGGGAGTTTATCAAATTAGAGATTTATTCACTAAGGCCAATCACTATGGTGAGCGATTCGCTTCACTATAGCTTAATCGTAGTGAAATCCAACAATTATGGTTTTCTGTGTAGCTTAAATGTAGCGATATCCCTTAGCTATACTTTTTAATCACATCTGATGCACCTTGTAGCGTAGGGAAACCAAACGGAGACTGAGTATCCGTTTGTTTTTTCACTTTATGGAATCTGAGTTTCCATGTAATATTCAACGCCTACTCAGTATCCGTTTCTGGTGTTCCCTATTTAATTTAGGCTAATATTTCTTTTTCTCGGTCATTTTATTTACTTTCACTCTTTTTTTTTACTACACAGATAGTCAGTATCCGTTTGACACTATTTACACGAAAACTTAGCTAAGAGATACCACAACGCCATAATGAGGTTTGCTTTAGACCCATTTCTCTTCGCTTTAAATAAGCTATATATAGCTAAGGGAAATCCCTCACCGTTGTACTTGTCCTAATGGCTACTCATAGGGAGTTTGAAGTCACCAAAACTGTAACAAAAGAGAACAAGACTGCCCTCGAAGATGGTCCTCGGAAATGGGAAATCTATGATATTGGTTTCGGGAGATTGCATATCACATAAGAAGAATCCTGGGAAATTTCATATTTTACGTGTTGCGAGCTTGTTCAAAAATTGGCCACTGGGATGGGAAAGAAATGTTTTTTTGGGCACCACTCCTTTCTGTGGGGACCTTGATTTGATTAAGTCATCCTCCCTACACTTATGAAAGGTGTCCTAAAGTGTGTAAATGACTAACTTATCCTTAATCTTAGAATATCCAATCTAATTAAAACCATTAAAAAAAAATCATCATGAGGTAGTTGAATTTGTAATTTTGAAAATTCTTTTCGTCTTCTCGTCTTCCCTCTTTCTGTAACCGTTCCTCCTCATTGATTCATAAAATTTTCATTGCCAAAATAGGTGAAAAAAATTGATTATTGATCCCCACTTACCCATTACTTTTAATTCGTTTTTGATTCACAAATATAAGTAGGAATCATCAAAATAATGTGAAAAACAATCTACAGTTATAAATTCGGTTAAGAGATATTTTTCTCGAAGCCTAATTTTGGAGACCAACTTTAGGAAATGAAGAACACGAAGAACACTTCGGTTAGGAGTATTTTTTTATCTTACCCGAACTGTGGTCTGTAAGATCAAATGTTGAGTCCAATTACGTCGGAAATATTTTCCTCTAACTTAATTATGCTCTGTGAGACCAAATTTTAAGTTCGGTTATGTCACAAAAAATTTATCCCAACTAAAAAATGGTCTGTAAGACCAAATGTTGAGTTCGGTTACGTCGCAAATATTTTCTGCTAATAGAACTATGGTTAATACTCTAGCATAACAGGTCGGCTAACTGTGTCTACTGAAACGCTAGGTGAACTGAACTTACAGAATAATTCGGCTACATGTTCTTCAGATATCGTAGCCAGACTCCTTTGACCTATCCAAAATTTGTTTATAAATTTTCAGTATTCCAAAAGTTTTGGCCAATTCAAGCAACACTAACTATATTTGAAACATTCCTGAGTACCCCAAAACTTCATTCTCTAGTTGAGGCTGGTAAAATGAAAAATGCAATCACCATCAAACAAATAACTCATTTCCGGATCGTTGTGAAGATTAACAGATACTCTAGGGGATGAAGGAGGTTCTGATTCGGAGGAGGAGCAATCATCACTCGAATCACTCATTTCATATTCACCCATCTCAAAATAAAATAAATTGGTTTAATTTAACTAATCAGTATACTAACTAATAACTTAATCATTAACTTACTTAATTAGGAATGGTAAATTTGGTATTAACATAAATATTTGGATAAGGGGTGGCTTCAATTTACTTCTAAATATCCTATTGATGCGTGTCTTGAGTGAAACAAATTAAATCACTTATTTTCACACAATTAAATGGTAATACAATATAAGTAAGGATCATTCCCACGAAGAGCAGGGAATTTTCAGTTGTAAAATGTCCAATTAGGGGGGTTTGCAAATAAAGAAAAGTAAATAACAAGGCAAATAAGATGTAATCAAGGATGAGAAGTATGATCGAGTGAAAAGACGAGGGTACCTAAATACAACACAATCTTTTAATTTCAACCTATAAGTCCGATGCCAAGTGTGATTGTCTATGGACAACAGTTGGGACAATACGACAACAAGGTATACACTTGATAATAGTTACGGTATAAAACCAATTGACTTTAAAATCACTTGTCAAGTGTCTTGGATTAACGTACAAGTGTATTTACTTTATTATAATAAAACAATTATAATGCGGAATTAAAGTAAATAGCACAAACACGATTTTGTTAACGAGGAAACCGCAAATGCAGAAAAACCCCGGGACCTAGTCCAGTTTTTAATACTCTCATAATTAAGCCGCTATAAAAAAGCCAACTTCGTATAGTTGAGACCAAGTAAACTACCTCTAGTTACTTAGTTCCCTCAGTATCCATGTGTATTCGACCTTTTGGTCACGCACGTGAATCTCAAGACAGAAATCACTATCTCAAGTTGCTTTACTCTTTTTGATCGTAATCCAAACAGTAAAGGAATAAATCTATTTGGTAACCACTCTATTCAATCTTTGGTAAAAGATATGTTGAGTCATTGACAAAGGCTCTTATGTTTAATATAATAAACTCCTTTGTCTGGTTAGATCAATCCGGATTTTAATTACCGAAATAATCAATTTTCGGATTTGCAATCAAACAATATAGAACTCAAAGAGAAACTATAAAGTGATGTCAATCTTATCAATTAGATAATCACAAGTCTATCAAAGATAAACAAGATCTAGTTGTATCCCATCCGAGCAAGATGTGTGCACAAAATTGATAAGATACGAAAACTAGTTAGATAAATCTTCTTCGTCTTCAAATCTTCGATTATCTTTAAAGTACATGCACACAAAAACTTGAATCCTCTTGTGATCAATCACGCACATAACGGAGTCTGTTAACAATGGATTATCATTCCTTTAGATCTAACAACAGTTCTAAAGATCTTATCGATACTTTATTCTAGTTTGAGTGACCCATATGTCAGACGAGAAGGCTCTCAATAATAATCAAACTAGGTGCAATCAAAGTTTCAACAACCATTAGTTAATCAAATAAATAATCGAAAACTAAAATAACAATGCAATTATATAGTTTCCCACCAATGGTACTCGTAGAGCTTCTTGATCCCACACAAGTCTTTAAACGAGTGTATGTAAGAGAATTCTCATAATTAGGTTACTTTCCTCTCCAGATAGACGGCTCCACCAGAAACAACACGAATGAAGTTTGCCTGGCTCTTAGTACAGTTTGCAAGAAATGCTAACTCAAGTATTTATAGACCAAGGTTGTTTGGCCAACAAGGAAATTCCAAAACCGATAATATTCTAAAGATGTGCATTAAAGTACCTAATTCCGGTTTTCCTATTTCCAATTAATGTCGAAAAATATTTCCGAAATCTCTCTTAGAAAATTTGTATTATTAGTTTAGCACATAAACTAATAATCCTTTTCTAGAAGGTATGCTTTAATTACTGGTAATTAAAATATATAGAATCGAAAATCAAAATTAAATGCTTTTCAATATTTAGATTTGGGATCACCTTGAGCATCAAGGAATATCTTTGAACAATTTATGATAAGTGTTATATACATGTTTAAATAATGTTGACATATAGAAGTTTTCCTATCTTAGAAAACCCTAGTTCAAAATTCACACACAACATAAAGAAATATGTGAATATTGGAGACTCGTTTTTTCTCTTGGGACCGGTTATACCATGACTCCCAAACTAAGTTAGGAGCGGTAATACCATGACCCAATATAAGTTATGACCGGTTATACCATGCTTCCAAAAACTAGTTAGGATCGGTTATACCATGTCACTAGATATAAGTTATGACCAGTTATACCATGCTTCCCAAAGCCAATTAGGATCGGTTATACCTTGTCACCCAATATAGGCTATGACCGGTTATACCTTGTAAAAAGACGAGAGTACCCAAATACACCACAATCTTTTGAATATCAACTTATAAGTCCGATACCAAGTGTGATTGTCTATGGAAAAAGTCGAGACAATAAGACAACTTGATATTCACTTGATAATAGTTACGGTCCGAAACCGATTTATTATATGATCGATATCAAGTGATTAGGATTAACTCACAAGTGTATTTACATTATTATAGTATAAAACAATTATAATGCGAAGTAAAGTAAATAACACAACACGATATTTTGTTAACGAGGAAACCGCAAATGCAGAAAAACCCCGGGACCTAGTCCATTTTTGAATACTCTCAGAATTAAGCCGATATAAAAAATATAATGTCAACTTCGTATAGTTGAGACCAAGTATACTACTCCTAGCTACTTAGTTTCCTCAGTATCCCTGCGCCTTCGACTTCTAGAGTTGCGCACGTGAATAGCTACTCCTTTGGATCATATTCCAAACAGAAAAGGAATGAATATGTTTGGTAACCACTCTAATCAATCTTTGGTAAAAGATATTTTTGAGTTGTTGTCAAAGGCTCTTTCGTTTAGACTAATAAACTCCTTTGTCTGGTTAGATCAATCCAAAAACTTGATTACCGAAATAACCAATTTCCGGATTCGTAACCAATAAATATAGAACTCAAAGAGTAACTATAAAGTGATGTCGATCTTATCAACTAGATAATCACAAGTCTATCAAAGATAAACAAGATCTAGTTGGATTCCTGCCAAATCTAGGTTTGCGCATAAAATTCACAAGATACGAAAACTAATAAGAAAATCTTATTCGTCTTCAAATCTTCAATTGCCTTCTCAATAACCTGCACAACACAAACTTGAATCCTCTTATGATCAATCATGCATAGAACAGAGTTTGTTAACAATGGATTATCGCAATATGTCTTTAGATCTAACAACAGTTCTAAAGGTACCGTCGATACTTTGATCTATTTTTAGTGACCCTTATGTCAGAAGAAAAGGTTCTAAAGAATAATCAAACTAGGTGCAATCAAAGTTTCAAAAACCGTTAGTCAATCAAATTAATAATCGAAAACTAAAATAACAATGCAATTATCTAGTTTCCCACCAATGGTACTCGTAGATCTTCTTGATCCCACAGAAGTCTTTAAACGAGTAGTCGTAAGAGATTTCGCCTAATTAGGGTATTTTCCTCTCCGGATAGACGGCTCCACAGAAAGAACACGAATGAAGTTTTCCTGACTCTTAGGGTAGTTTGCAAGAAACGCAAACTCTAGTATTCCTAGACCAAGGTTGTTTGGACAACAAGGAAATTCCAAAACCGAAAATATTCTCAAGATATTCATTAAAGTACCTAATTTCAGTTTTCCTATTTCCATTTAAATGCCATACAATATTTCCAAAATCTGTCTTAGAAAACTTCTATTATTAGTTTTGCACATTAACTAATAAACCTTTTCTAGAGGATATGCTTTAATTGCTAGTAATTAAAATATATATATACTTGAAAATCATAATTAAATGCTTTTAATATTTCGGTTTGGGATTACCTTGAGCATCGAGTAATATCTTTGAACAATTAATGATAAGAGTTATGTACATCTCGTATTGACTTTTTCTTTTATTTGAATGTGTTCGAGATGGAATTTATCGCATGACCATGGTTCCCCTTGCTGCTGAAAGGGAAAAAATAGATGGTGATGCTACCGTTGGTCGGTGAATGGATACAGTTCATAATTAGAATACCGAACTTACATTCCACCCATTTTTTGTTATGCGTTTGAAACAATTAGCCAATGGATTAGAGGAGAGAGTTCTATTTTTCTGTACATCTTTGATAGGTGGATTCAAAGTTGTTGGTACTTGAAGTAATTTGAAAATATAGCTCAATTTTCGGTTTTGTTAAGAATGTATAGTTCTTAGTTGATGATTGTATAAATTGTGTCGAACAAAACCTAATTTTTATTCACATGATGTGTATCTGATCTTGATTATATCTTTAATGTGTTTTTCTTGAAGTTCCTTCCTGATACCTAAAAACAATATATAAGAATGATGTTCGGTGTTGGTTCTATCAATGGTTTGATTCTTTTACATTGTTCTTACTACTATTTCAATTGTAATTCGATCACCAGAAAATGAATCAAAACTATCTAGTCAATTATATGGTGAAGATGAGCATGAGTTTTATGTTTTGGTATGTGAATTGTCCTCATACCAAAACAAACAGATTACTCTATAAGAATTATGTTTTGGTATGTGAATCGTCGTCATCCACCCGGAGAACTAATCATATATGTTTTATATGGTGAAGATGCGCATGAGTTTTATACTACGTAATTCTTATGGCTGCAGCAACGATTATAACGATCAAAACAAGGTTCGGTGTGTCTTTTTTCTTAGATCTGGGTGTAGATGGAGTATATGGGGGTGAGAATATGGATTTTGGTAGTGGTGGTGGTGGTCATATTGAAGGTTGTGGTGGAGGCTTATGAGGGAAGGGAAATCCCAATGCAGGAGGGCCTTGTTCTGCTAGACCACAATTTCCTGATTTTGATGCTCTTGGTAGTTGTGGACTTCCTGTATCACACAAGTACTTTATCTAAACATAGAAATGAGGTACTACCTAAAACAAAAGTAAATAAAATGTTAGCGTGATATGATTCAAATAACACATGGATAATACATTATGTTCATGTAGAGGGTGATGAATTCATTTTACTATATAACATATTGACTACAACATCACAATTGCTCTTACTTGGATTTCTTTTACACTGTTCTATATTATCTTATGAATATGGGGTATAACCATTTTTTTCAATAACAAAGCGGACAACAATAGAAAAAACAAAGGCATAACTTTGTTCTACAAACTTAATGGTATGTAAATATATCTACGTTTTCTACCACGTTCATAGTTGCTTGTGTTAGCTTTTTCTTTCGGCTGTTTTGGATATTACTAGAGAAAAACATAACAAAATCACTTGATTTTTGTGCATCAGCTTCTTCTACTAATTTTCTACAAGTATGAGGTGGATCTTGTATATTTTGTCTGATGTGGAAGATTTTGCTAACCAATTACCACTGTTTCACACCTCAAATAATTTTCTTTAAAAGCTTGTGTTAATTTAGAATTTTAATTTTAAAGTTATAAACTTTAATAGGTTTACTAGTTTAATTTTCTTCTCTTTCTCAAGAACTAGAGCTTTTAGGAATAAATCAAAGTAACTGGTCATCAAGGGCCTAAAATAAGAAAGATTCAGTTGCCTAGGTGCCAAATAATTACATTATTTGGTAATCAAAGTAAGTATTTTATATCATTAATTGTCTATTTGGTGCTTACAAGTTAAAATGTTTACTAACTAGTCCTCAAGGGCCTAAAATAAGAAAGATTTTGTTGCCTAGGTGCTAAATTGGCTAAAAAAAAATATTGCGGCCGCAACAAACTCAGCGTTCGGCAAAAAAAGTTTAGCCCCCTTTCCAACTTCCTGGCTCCGCCACTTACCGTCCACAAGGTACTGTACATTTCCTTAACATCCAACTAAACATATTTAGTGTACCCATCTTTAAGAAAAGCTAACAAGGGTCGATATCGATACGTTTTTCCAGGGAAAACATGCAGGTTCAAGATTTCCAACGTGAGTTTACACAATTCACTTAACATCTGTATCCAAAACCACACGATGAAAATAGTTGAAGTCGAAGGAACACACACTCCAGACAATTCATACATCGCTAGATAGTCATGTCCGCCCATCTTATTCTGTTCTAGTAACGGCCGATCAACTTCCACAAGACTATTTTATGGTGTGGAAATTTTTGAGGAACCCATGTTTGGTTCCTCCCTCTTTTAGAAACCCATCAATAAATTTGTATATATTTGTAGGCCGAAAAACAAAATGTGCGGTTGAGATTATGAGTTTTAGATTGAATTTAGGTTTCTATATTTTTTGTGAGACTAAATTAACCTTTACAAATTACTATTTATTCAAAAGGTTAATAGTACAACTAATTTCACTTATGTTCGGTCAACCAAGTAGTCATCGCGTTTTTTGGAGGCATTTTTCATGGGCAACAGTTTCTCCAGAGTCCAAATTTGTGCACACTTCTTTAAAAAGTGTGCACGTAACAAACCAATTAGATTCATTCTCTATAACCAACTGTTATCTAAATCATAAAATCAGTTTTTTTTTATAATTTTTTAATTAATTACTTATAAACGGAAATAAGTATGTACCATAATATGGAAATTCAAACTAAAATCTAGGGTTCTAAAAATGGAGGTTCGATTTTGGTTATAACTACTAATCACTATCTTAGTAGTTTTGATTTCTCTGTGACATTCGTAAAAACGGAATATATTTAAGATAATATATTGAGTTGAGATTGAGTATATCTTGTAGGATGTGGAGCCAAAGAAACAAATTACAAGGCATCGCCAAGGTATATCTTAAGCTGTTGCGAGTGGAATGGATGACTTGACGTTGCAGACACAAATGTGGACCAATAGGGACCAATCATAATACGTAAGGGCTGTGCTAGATGCACCGAAGTTTTCTACTTCGGTTTGCACCGACCTCTAATAGGAATGGTGGGACCCATTACCTCTGGAGCTTAGCAGGGGTCACTGCTTTAGTACCGGGTGTGCACCACTTCGGTGTATCTATCATTCTCGAATACGTAAAAGCTTTAGAAGTTGAATGCAAGTAATATACAGTACTCTGTCAATTAAAGATGTTAATTCCGCCCTTTGCTGCCAGTTCCAGGAATTGAGCAAAGTCTCTCTGAAGCTTCAAATTCGAAAGTACATGAGCATAGTTTACACGAAAACAGAAATTTAAGAAATCCTATAACGAAATTGAAAATCGTTTTGGCAACATAGTCACTGTATAAGTTGTTTTGCCTTGATAAAAAATAAAAAACATCAAAATGAAAATGAATAATTGCTCCTATCTTCACTGCATCAATTAGACCAAGAACCACGTATAATTCTCAACCTGTTTTGATCATCACGTCTTTTAGTAGTTTCAACCAAAATGCATATCCATTTTTTCATAGATTAGGGATAGTTATTCAGAAAAGTGTTGGAGTCCAGCTTGTTGCTAGGATTCCAACTAGTTTCTTAGCGTCTTCATCTGTTGTCGATGATTATGATTAAAATATTATTATTTTAAAAATAAACTGTAATTAATGAAAAGAAAAATAATTTTAATTATATATTTAACGGGTTTGTTTCAACAACCAATAGAATCCGTTTGTTACGTCAATCTTTAAAGGAGTGTGCACAAATTTGGACTCGTTTCTCCTATCGGCGTCACAGTGGTCGACTAATTTACTCCATTAATAAAGACATAATTACGCCCTTTTATGGTAAGATGTCATATAAGATGGTGGAAATTGAATATATATCCCTCATTCTGATGGGCCTTTACAAATATCCTTGAGGAACTTTATAAATATTCCTCATAGCAATATTGAAATTGTTTTGGAAAACATAATTTTCATTATTCCATATTTAGCCTTCCTGTCTCACTTTGTTCTTCTTCCCCTCTTATAACAAGAATAAATCTTATCGCTCCCACCACCATTTCATACGCTCCTACCACCACCATCTTCATCGTTCCCACCACCACCACGATTTCTGTTGCCACCGCCACTACCACCATCATCTCTATCGTCGCCACCATGACAAACATCATCATATCTGCAACACCACCGTCTAATATGTGAAAATAAGATTATACATTAGTAAAGTTTTAGATCTGACTGGAAACCACCTCCACAACCGATACTTCCATCGACCCCAAATCCAATCCAACACCAGCTCCAATTTCTGCACTACCTCTTAGTTACTAATCAATTTTCTCCAACACCGACGGTTCGTTCAGATCCAAAACATTTTGAAATCCACAACGATGGTTGACTTTTGGTTCCATCCATCTCCGTCTCTTTCTAATTTGTAAGTAATTTCATTTAATTAATATGTTCACCATTACGATCTGTTTTTCATAATTTCAATTTTTAGCAGTTGAGTTGTGTCTTATAAGTCATTTTGTCAAAATTATTGATTATAAGGCGGTTGTTGCATTGCATCACCAGTGTTAGTACTTGTTAGTGGGTGGAGGTGGAAGAGGTGGAATTGGTAAACTTGGTGGACTAGTGTGTGGAGGTGGAGTTTGGAGATGGTGCGGGTTGTGGAATTGAAATTGGAGTTGGTACATTCTGTCTTTTTTTAACTACAAACAGTGAACGTGAACACTGATGTCAGTGTAATGGATGACCTTTACACTGATCAGTTCTACATGGGCTTTGATTGGTACTTCGTTTTTCATGGTTTAATTTGTCACTTTTGATGAATTTCCAAGTTAAGGCTATATGGTTGGGAATCAGTAATATTAATAGTTTGTGAACTTTGGACTTACACGTAACATCTTTTCCTTTTTTTTTGCATAGTTCTTGCATATGTAGAAGGAAAGTGGCTCCCGAGCTTTGTTGAGATGAAGTAATAAGTTACACCAGTATTCGTATTCTTGTTACTGTGCACATATGACATGTTTAAAGGAATTAAATTTAGGATTCAGTTTTGTGTTAGTTTGAGTGTGAAACTTTACTACAGGCATATATTTGAATGCGCATCCAAAACAATGAGTTCCCATGGGGTGAGTTTATACATTTTAAAATTGGTTCATGCATATGGTTATTCAGTTGAAGCTCCATTTATGGGATCAATTCGTGTTGTTGACCCAATTTTTTATGGGATCAATTACTGTTGTTGATCCTTTCAACTCCTATTGTTGACAATATTTCCTTGGATAAGTCTAATCATGTTTGTAGTTTAAATGATGTTTGTAGTTTAAATCATGTAAATTTCTTCCAATGTTGAACTTGTGGTGCAATGGTAGCATGACTGACTCCATGTCAGATGATGCGTGTTCGACTCACGCCAAGTTCACTCCATTTACATGGATCAACTTCTACTGTTGATCCTTTTTTTTTTGGATCAACTACCATAGTTAATCCCCTAAATTGGATCAACTTCTACTGTTGGTTCTATTTTTATTTGGATCAACTACTGTTGTTGATACAAAAATATCTAAACCAGTGGTGGCGGCTGCGGACTAGTGGTGGCGGCGGCGACGGACTAGTGGTGGTGGAGGACTGGTGGTGGTGTAATGGTGGTGGTGAAGGTGTGGTGGTGGAATATTAGTGGTGGTGGCGATTGGTAGGTGGTGGTTGTTGAACGGTGGTGGTGGAATGGTAATTGAATGTTGGTGATGGTGGTGCTAGTGGTGGTGGTGAAGTGGTAGAGAAAAAAATTTGAGGTTATTAAAAAGTAAGGACATATTTATTGTTGTATAAAGATATATTTATTGGGTTTTAAAAGTAATGACATATAAATAATGTATCCGATGAGATGCGATTATTTAGGATCTGATTTTAGAATGATTTTATTTAGGATTTCTTAATTTAAGTAACATCAATGCTTTCTGCCGTTGTCTTCTTCATCTTAAACATGTATTTTTTCTTTTTCTTTTTTTCTTCTCCGAGTAGGGTTCGTGAAACTTTAATTTGGATTTTTCAAAAATCAATAGATATAGAGAGAAAGAAGATGTTTGACTACAACAAGATATAGCAGCAGGCTGGTGTATTTGAAAGATGCATATCAACATCAACAATTGCTAGTTCGCAGCAACTAATTGTTCTAGAAGGTCCTGGACTGAAGTTTGTTTTACATATTCAACATAAAATAGTAGTAATTATTTCATTTTATACTACTTTTCTTTCTTCTTGTACGTCATGTTGCTGGTGCAATACTTACTGACACGTTTTTGTAGCGGGCATGGGAATGGAAATTAAACTGTGTGGAACAATATATGTAATTTGATTATTTCCTTTTCTTTTGATCTTGTTCATTTGATTTCTATTTTTATTGCCTTTTGATTTTAGTTATGGTGAAAGCACACATGGTGCTAGTTATGATTTCTCTTATAGCGACTTGGTATCATTGTTGAAAAAGGTTTTTACTGTACGCAACCAATTGTTAGAGATGAGAATTGCAGCCAAATTTTTCATCAAAAATTTCACCGTTCACACCACATTAATGTGGATTAGAGCTAAAAACTTCACTAAAAATTAGAGTTTTCACACACCTAATTACGTGTGATTGTGTGAAAACCGAAATTTTCACTAATCGCACCTTGGTTGAAAATTGGAATTTTCCTAAAACTCTATGCGGGTGATAACTAAAAAATTTCACCGAAATCTAATAACGTATGAAAACCGAAATTTTCACTATCCGCACCTTGGTTGAAAATTAGAATTTTCCTAAAACTCTATGCGAGTGATAACTAAAGTCTTCATCGAAATCTAATAACATATGAAAACCAGAATTTTCACCAATCGCGCCTCGGTGAAAATTGGAATTCTCCCAAAAATCCATGAGTGAGTCGTTTCGCAACAAAAAATAAGTAAATTGAGGGACGAACAAATTAACAGGATAAACATCATTTTAGGAAAGTCAAACGAGAGTTTTCTTAGGGATATCTTAGACCGGAACTTTCTCCATGCATGTAATTTAGGGAGATAACTAAGTTAAACAAGAGTTTTTTAGGAATTATAATTCGTTACAAATGTTTATTAGTTTTTCCATTAAAAATAAGTAAATTAATTCTTTAATAATAAGGCTATTTGTGTAATCAGAGTCCAAATTTGTGCACCACTCTAAAACCGGGGTGCACGTTACGGCTTTTCATATTGGACGATTTTTTAGGCAAAAACCACCAAGCTAATTCCATAAACTGCTGATATTTTCTATCTCTTATTTTAATCTCTATCAGGGAGGGTGAGTTCATCTTCTTCGTATCCGGTCATCTTCATTATTCCTAAAATTTAAATTTGCGTCTGTTTTTTCTTCGATGCAAGTCTATGTTTAGATTCTGGGATTTTTTTGAAGAAGAATACTACGGTTTAATTTTTGGGAAAATTAAGGAACAAACAATTTTTTTTCGTCAGGTGTAATTTTTCAGTTGGGTTTGGAATGTAAATAAGTGGAGAAAAAATGTTAACCAATTGGGTATCTATTGTTTTAAAGAATGAATTGAGTATCTTTTGATTTGAAAAAAGACTGTTAATCAATTGAGTGTTTATTGATTTAACGAATAGTGTCCGCCAAAGATAACTTGGAGTATTATCAGTAATTGAAATTAATAAGTTTTGCTTTAAGTTGGGTTAAATTAATGGACTAATTTTTTTATTGGAATCACATTCATAGATTAGGAAGTTCAAAGTACATGGATTGGATTGATTATTAAGATCAATAACAGTGTCAAACAAGTTTATCACTAGATGACCGCTGCCACGGTGGGACGGCCGATCGAAAAAATTGGCTCAAAACTAAAGTTTGTATAATGGCTATGCAATCAGTTTTCGAAAATTGTGCTTAAAATGAAAATATCACTTTTCCTGTAGTTGCAACGGAAAATTAGTTGATGCCTAAACCAAAATATATATAGATGCATAATGTGTTATGCATTCTTAGTGGTGGTTTGCATAATGGTTATGCATTCAATCAAAAATTCTGCCTAAAAAGATAAACACCTCCGAATTTTTCATAAAAACTCTAAATTTGATATTGTTGTTTGTACTCATTGGGTAGATTTCTTTAAAAGCTTTCTAACGAGATAAAATTTGTAAAATTCCAAGGCACGGATTTTTAGATATGTTATATTCTAGTTTGCTTTCCAATTATACCCCTAAAAAAATAGGATAGTTAAGGAGTTATAGTAATTGGACTAAAAGGGAGGGGCGGTGGCGTCATTTCAAATGGGACACCAAATTTCGGTTGCCAACCCCAAACAAAATCCAATCTTTTTGTTTCAATTTGGAAAAAAAGTCACGTACCACATTGACACAAAGTCACCATATATAAAGTCCTCCCTCGCTTCGCTTGGTCGGCCTAATAAATACAAATCTGATAACACTTTTTAAGTTTCTCCAATGCCAAATCACACACAGTCCTTATCTTTTAAAAACAGAAAAATTCAGCGAAAGATGTTTTTATTTTTCTGATCAGAATTTTGTGAAGATGTTAGAACTGTTGAAAAAACTGGAAGAACTAAAGAAAGAATGGAGATTGAACACAGAGGAGAGAGAATTAATAAGTTGTTTTACTAAAAAATCTGGTTTGCTGCTAAAAAACTCTCCAATAAGGGAAGCCGGAACATGCACCCCGATTTTTAGGGGGTGCACAAATTTGGACTCATGTGATCAACTCCTACAAATAAATAAATATGAGTTCTTCATATATAAAAATTTAATGGTGGGTTTCATATATAAGAAAAAGAGAATTTGGGCTACAAAAATTTAATGGTGGGTTGTGACTACACGATTTTCAACCATCCGCCTCTAAGCCCCGACGCTTTTCAGTTCCAACAATTCCAACAATTCCAATTGAAAAATAGATGGGCCAGTAGATGCCAATGGAGGTCCTTCTAACAACGATATCGTTTTTTCCCCTCAACCAAGCCCTCTCTATCAGGTACATATATTTACATTAAACTAGTGTGTAAACCGTGCTACGCATCGGGTCTGATGTGTATTGTCGATTGGTGTGGCGGGGCTTCGCCCCGCTCCCGTGGCCTAGATTTATTTGGACATCCTTAAATTGAACGTGCATTTAGTTATTAGAAATACCCAAATATAAAATTTGTGAAGTGTTAACTTTGACATAAATATACAATTGGCTAGTTAAATTTGATTAATTAAACTGAGAGATGAACTCGCAACCTATAACACTTTCTATGCTATTTAAAGTGTTATTTATTGTGGCAATACCTATTGTTGGACGGAATAAAAAGAGAAAGAAAATAAGAGAGAACTTACTTGAGCATCTCTGCGAAACTCATAGCTTCGTCAATTCCTGGTATGGCTTTTGACATATCAGATAAAAAATTATCCATTCCTTCAACCCATATGCAACACTTAATTCCTCGTCAATGAGAAGACCGTTTTCTCCCATTAATCTTCAAAGGCATCGGTGAAAAGGTAAAATAACACTCGACACATGCATGCCATATCCATCTTTTTCCTGGTCCAAGCAATTAAAAAAACTCTTTGGGCAGGAATATCAAACTGCAAGAAATTGGCAATCTACTTTTTATCATATCTGCAATGACCAAGAAATTTTGTAATTCATGAACACCCAAGAAATGCTTATACACTATATCACGCGTGAGTACAAAAGAAAGCTTAAGTTATCTATCAAAGAGTACATATTAAAAATACCAAAACCACGCATGAAATAATAATTCATGTTTAGATTATTTGATTATTTGGTACGCACAAATGGTTATACTCAACATCTTGTGAGAGTATGAGAAAAATCCAAAAGTATTATCTACCAAAGAGCATGTTACAAATGCCCAAACGACACTGGAGTGTGAATTCCCGATACACACATCCATTCTAAACAGTTCACACAGAAACGATGGTGACCATTAAAAACATAATAAAATACTATGTACATTACTAAATAAGACGCAATTGGTTGGGGGAGACTCGAAGTTTATTGGGGTTGTATTTTGGTTAAGGAGTTCTCTTTTTTAGGTGTGAAATAACCATATTATCCTTACCCTAATAAAAATTAAAAATAAAAACTAAAAACCTATTTTTTTTAGTATCACCCCTTCACTTTTCTTCTCCATCAAAAAAATCACACAAATCATGATGAATGATTTTTGATTTAGGTTATCAAAAAAATCATCGACGCAAATTATGATAATCAAAATGATTTGAATCAAAACCATCTAGGTTATCAAAAAAAAGTCAAAATTTTATTTAAATAAAAAAATCGAATTTGAATCTCAGTAGCAGGTTAGCAATCGGTATTGTTTTGTCGGATGAATACAATACAATGCCGAAAGTTCAGTCGGTATTGTTTTGTCGGATGAATACAATACCGACTATGGCTCTATAAATGCAAAATTTGATTGACTTAGTGTTTGAATTGGGATTTGGTTTGGGTTTTTTTCATAGATGAAAGTTTGATTGTCTACGAAAGGTTGCAATTAGAAGTCATTAAAATCAATTTGAGCACCTTCTCATATCACACAAATCTTCCAAAGTCCTTCTTCTTTTTCATCTAATCAAAATATATTATTTGATGAAGTATCCCCAAACACACTTGGATAAGGGGTACTTCAATTACTTCATAATGTTTTTTTTTTTTTTTTTTTTTTTTTGAGTATCCCCCATTTTGTGGAGGTATCCCCATATTGTGCCTTCTTACTAAAGCTAAAAACCTACAAACGTCTTTGGCTCACCTACCAACTTAAATGCAATGCAGTGTCAATCTCTAATTTCTTCGGCTTATGTGAGTTAAATCTTACCCGCCGATGATGTTATCGCCTTGACCACCCTATGAAAATGTTGCAGCTTCCTTTATTGCCGTAAATTTTCTGTTCTATTAGATACTATGAGGAGTTTATGAACAACTATTTAATTCTCTTTGAAATCATTTTGTAATTTTGTAAGTCTTGAGACTATAAATACCACCGTTGCATTTGTGTTCAAAATTTTACCTTTTATTTTGGTTGTTTTTTTTGTATATAATAAATTGTATTCTATTAAATTTGCACATGCTCCTTTTCATGTTTCCTAAAGGATAACGTAATATTGTTGAAGAAACAGAGTGTCTGTGAGATTATTCAAACTTCCTGATCCCGCCAAGTGAGGCAATTTTGTATATATATATCACTAGATAAGTAGTCTTCAATTAATATATATATATGTGCCCGATGACTGGTTTGAGTGGCCAATAATGAGCCAACCATGCTTATGAAAACCGAGAAAAAAAAATCAGAAGCCGACAAAAGAAGAAGTAAATACCTAAGCCAGCTCCTCGATCCATCTATAGAATGAGATAAGACAAATCCCTCGAGACTATCACTTCCATCTGCTTCTCTATCAACCATGTCCGAGCCGGCCAAAACTGACAAACATAAACCTCCTAAACCTCCTACTCCCGTAGCCAAGCCACCAACATATACTCATGTACCTCTCATCTAAGTGGAGAAACCACTCCAGTGTCTCCCATGCCGCAGCCAGGACACTATTATACACTCACCTCCCACTACCGCTGCTCCTACTCTCATTATGCTAAACCACTATCATATTCTTATACCACCAGCCCCCGTTAAGCCAACATACACACCTATATCTTGCATATACCGTAGCCAAGCCATTATCATACACTCTAGAATGCTGCACCCATGAAACCCTTGCAAAAATAACTGGACCTAAATAATAACTGGAAGAATACCACTTTGAAATTACAAAAGAATGATGTACCTATAAAACCCTTGCGAAAATAGCTAGAACCAAATAATAACCGGCAGAATATACCCAAAAATATTTGGTAAAAAAGCGTATCTCCCTCGCAAAATTTGGCAGTGGCACAAAATGCTAATGAATGAATCGATAAATCGCACGGGCCAGCACAATGCTTACATGTATTTCAATGGACTTGAGGCTTGCAAACAGTATCTCAAATTTTCAAAAAGTTGAAATACCCAATAATTATTAATTATTATTTGATAGAAATAATGCAAAAAATTGAATTCGAAAATACCAAATAAGAGAAGGTTGAGACTTACTTAGCCTTTCCGGTGCAGCAACCCCTTTCCAGTTATGTACAGCAAACCAAGGTATTCGTTCAGTCTCGAAAAATAATTATTGGTGACATAAACCGGTCTCAGAAGTCTCAAAATATAGTCAGTCATAACTTGAAACATAAAATCCAACAAATTATGCAAACACCAAAAGATGTACAAAACTAAAAATAATTACCAACGATAGATCAAAATTGGCAAGAAAAATTATTTCCAAATGGTTAAAGAAAGTCAGGCATTCGAGGTATAGAGTTTTACAACCACTGGAGGTGAGCCCACAACTTTTCTTATCAACCGACAAAGGCTGAGCTTTTGCTGCAGCATAATGATCAGACGATCAGACCCTTGTTTTGTATAATCAAGTCCATTCTTGGTCTCTCTCAAATGAATTAGTTTCTTCTTATTGGTTGTTGTCAGCAGCCTGCAGTCTCAACATGAAAAAAATAAATAATTATCTGATTTGCTTTCTTTTATTCCGAGATTAATAATTTAAACATTAACCATTGGTTGAAACTAAGCCATAGCAGAAGTTTTAAAAAGGATTATCATCTTCCAAGCTTCATAGCTTTATCTGGTTGGTTCAACTGTAGAACGAATTGTAAACCATGTAATATAAATTAGCTTTTTTTTTTTCTTTCTTTTACCTCCTCGCATTATGCTTCACATTCATTATTTAACATGCTCCCGAGCAGTATACTTTAGTATTTGTTCAGCATTAAGCTGTACAATCATTGCTTCACTGTAGCACCATGTGTCCTGGATTATAATGTATTAACTTACGAACTTCCGTGTGCATAACTTATTATCCTCGTACTGTAACATCTTTGATACGTCAACCAAAGTCACTATGTTTTCGTATGGATTTTGTTCTTCCTTTAAATGAATTTTACCAACCTCGGTGGCCTTGAAACTAAGCCCTAGCAGAAGTTAAAGATAGAACTCGTTGACATGCAGAAGTTGAAAACCATATAAATGAATGTCAAAACATGGTTTAAATTGATAAGAACTGCAAGTCCAACATCTCAAAGACCGGAGACTATGATAACTTTTACATCTGCCACCTTCCAATAAGAATCAACCTCTGTAGTCCCTAAAATTTGGCACAACTCATTTTCCGTATTTAACCTCCGTTACAGTTTCTCCCACATCAAAAAAAGAAAGAAAGAAAGGAAACACAAAAACGATGATTAAAATTGGTGGAGCTGAAATCATTTTAATAGCATGTGCATACAGAATACCAAGTACAAACTAATCCGGAAAAGATCTTTTAAGCATCCATTAGGGGCAACATGGACAACAATGCGACACTGATTCTATTGGAAATATCCACTGGCCACATAATTCAAAAGCTGGATTAATGCTTGGTGAGCCTTCGTAAGTTTGTAAAGAAGTTAACTTGTTCGATGACTCCACTGAAGCACAACAAACCACAACTAAAGACTGGGTACATGCCTCCATACCTTGTTGTAGCATTGGGAGGCTCCAATTACAGGAAATCTCAATGTACCATTTGCTTCTGGCAAGAAGATGAATCACAATAAATATGTCTGTTTAGCTTATCTCAACTCAATCTGATTATCACACTGGCCCACATTCATCATTTTGGCTTGTCCAAATAAAAGAGAAGGTTGAGTTTAGTCCTTCTTGATTATAAATGCAAATTCAAGCTGGACCTTGTTATCGCTTTATACTTAAAAAAGAGTGAATTATACAAACTAAATACCGAATACACAGTCTTAGGATAGTAATGGAACAAATCGAGCCCTTACCATCAAAGACTACTTATTAAAGCCTTGTTGCAGGAAATTGTTAAAAAGGTGGATGAGAACGATCGGCCCTCAAATCATCCCTAACAAAATTACAAAACAAATACTAAATAAATAAATATATAAATAAATAAATATATATATATATATATATATGCAAACTGTTGAATAATTATTTGTTAACACCTAGAGGAGGTGGTAGTGTGAACACTAGAGGAGGTGGTAGTGTGAACACTAAAGAATTTGTCGGGATGTAAAAGTTTACTTTTTCCTTTTGATATTTTTTCTTTGTCTTTCTGACATGCATGCATGTTATCTCTTCTCCCTGACAAGACGTGTTATCTTGGTTAAGCCTTGTAAACACGCTAGTACAGAAGCTGTCTTTGCTTCCTTTGTAATCTGTGTTTATATACACCAAATTGGTGAGAAGAATTATATACAACAATTAATTAAGTGAGAACCTTTAGTTTGAGTTGGTATCAGAGCCACCCATGGTATAGAGTGAGTGTTGCTTATTCCAATCGACTGTCATTTCGCTGCTTAAGGTTCTTCTTCTATTTGATTTTAAAGAAATCCAAATCAAGTAAGATTTATTTGAATTTGATTTGTTCTGTTGAAAGAATTTAATCTGAAGTTTTTACTTCAAACCTTATTAATTGGGACTTTCATTTTTGAACCTTGGTCTTTCTAATAAAGGAAAGAAATTTTATTACTATCTTTGATAAGTTGTTTGTCAAGATTATTATTTTGAAACTTAACTGGCAATCTGCTTGTGATTCTTTTAAATTAATCTTATGGATACTGGTAATGAACCTGGAGTTATTATTACTCCTTCGATAAACGTTGTGTCTCCGCAAGAGTCGGCTTCAATTCCATATGGTGTAAAATTAAATGACAAAAAATTTACTCTTTGGTCGCAAGTCGTGACTATGTTTGTCTCAAGTAGAGGTAAAAAGGGATATTTAACTGGTTCTACCCCACAACCCACTGAAGGACGTACGACGATTGGTGTATGAAAGATTCTCTTGTAAAAGGTAGGGTTGTTGGTGCCATGCAACCAGAATTGATGAATGTTTTCATTCGTTTGCTTACTGCGAGAGATGTATGGGACGCAGTGAAACATAGGTATTATGAAGGGGCGGATAAATCAATTCTTTACGATTTATCCCGTAAGGCTATGGTGACAAAACAAGCAGGCAGACCGGTGGCTATATTTTTTTTTACGATCTTACGATTATTTGGCAAGAACTTGATTATCGTAAACCAATTACTTTTACCCAAGAAGATGTAATTAAAATTCGAAAAGCAGAAATTGATGAAGAACGGGTTTATTTATTTATTGCCGGTCTTGATGATACTTATGATTCTGTTAGAGGAGAAATACTTCGTAGTACTCCACTTCCTGGACCTGAAATGGCTTTTTCTATTGTGAGGCGTGAAGAACAGCGTCATAGTACTATGTTGAATCAGGTTGTTTCTCCTCAAATAGCTATGACAGTAAACAAATTTGGTAATCTTTTTTCGACACAACAATCTGCCTCAACAAATAAAAAGCGGAAAATGCACTTATTGTGGAAATGGTAAGCACATCGTCGAAAATTGCTTTAAGAAAATTGGTTATCCTGAGTGATGGAACAATCGATCAAAAACACAGAAAGGAAAAGGAAAAGCAGCTACTTGTTTTAATGAAATGACAGTTTCAACAACGACGGCTACTCCAATAGTTGATGAACTTCCTTCGGTTACAGACCAACTCATTCCACAAGAGTCAGGTAATATTGGCCTAACTCTAATAGCTGCTAACTCAAACAAAGATCATGGTTGGATTCTTGACTCCGGTGCCACTAATCATATGACATTTGAAGCATCTATCTTGAATGATGTATGTGAACCTGACTGCTCAACGGTTTATAATGCCAATAGCGTCCCTTATCTATTTACTGGAGCGGGGAGAGTTGATTTGAATTCTTATTTGACTTTAGAACATACTCTATTGATTCCATCTCTTTCTAATAATCTGTTATCAGTATCACAAGTGACTGCACAATTAAATTGTGTAGTATTAATTTATTCGACTTTCTGTTTTCTTCAGGATCTCAGCAACGGGAAGATAATTGGGCGTTTTACTAAGAGAGGGGGGGTTGTATTACGTAGATGATGTGTGTGAAGGACGGTCTTTGTCATCCAAGGGGTCCTCTCGTACATATGAAGGTCAAATACTATCGTGGCATCACCGGTTGGGTCACGTTTCTTTTGGTTATCTGCAACATTTATTTCCAACTTTATTTTCAATTTGCAAGCCTTCTGATTTTCATTGTGATCCTGCATCTTAGCAAAAAGTCACCATACTACCTACCCTGATAGCTTTAACAGGAGATTAGTTCCATTTGCTTTGGTTCATTCTGATGTTTGGGGCCCTTGCCGAGTGACTAGTAATTCTGGTTTTCGTTTGTTTGTTCTGTTTGTCGATGATTGCACTCGTATGACTTGGTTATATCTGATGAAAAATAAAAGTGATATAGCTGATATTTTCAAGAAATTTCACGTAATGATTCAAACACAATTTTCCACCACTCTAAAGGTCCTTCGTTCTGATAAAGGTGGCGAATATGTTAATGAAGTTTTACAAGGTTATTTCCAAGAACATGGTTTAATTCATTAAACTACTTGTTCTTCTACGCCACAACAAAATGGTGTTGCGGAGAGGAAGAACAGGCAATTACTTGAGATTATTAGAGCTTGTTTAATCGGAGCAAACATGAGGCAAAATTTCTGGGAAGAAGCTATCACTACTGCATTATATCTTCTTAATCGTGTACCCACTAGTGTCTTGAAATTTCAAACACCTTTGGATAAATTGGCTTCTTTTGTGACAATTCCTTCTCAGCTTAAACTTCCTCCACGAGTCTTCGGATGTGTTGTTTATGTTCATATACAAAAGAATTTATGCAGCAAGCTTGATCCATGTGCTTTAAAGTGTGTATTCGTTGGTTATCATCTCTACCAAAAGGGTTACAAGTGTTATCATCCTTCTACTCGCAAATTTTATGTTAGCATGGATGTCAACTTATCTGAGCATGAAAAGTTTTACTCAACATATGATTCCAGTTCTCCTCTTCAGGGAAAGAACAATATTGAAGAGTTGAATTGGATAGATTTATTTCCAACTAATAGTGAGTTACATCTTCCCATCATTGAAGAAGGTTAAAGTAACTCTCCATCTTCTACCGATTTGGGATAGACTACTATGCACCCTCCGGAAACAGTTCAAGAGGTCGAAACTCTTGTTGCAGAAGACCCCTTACTCTCTTCAACAACAGTACCTACAACCAGTTATCCTCCTGTTGATGTCCCTGAGGTAAGCGTTGACTTTTTGATTAATACTGACAATACTTGTGATCTAACTGATAGTGACAGGTACCAATTTCCACAAAGGAGTAATCGTGGGGTGCCACCAAATCGTTTTTCACCTGAACAAATAAAGAAGGTGAAATATCCCATTACGAACTACATGTCAACTCATAGATTGTCAGAAGATGGCAAAGCATTTGTCAGTCAGATGGAAGATGTTATTATTCCCAAGAACGTACAAGAAGCATCATCTAACTCAAAATGGGCTGTCCCTATGAAAGAGGAGATGCTAGCACATAAGGAGAATGGTACATGGAATATAGTTTCATTACCAGACGGGAAGAAACTAGTTGGTTGCAGATGGGTATACACTATCAAACAAAATCCAGATGGCTTCATTGACAGGTACAAAGCAAGACTTGTGGCTAAAGGATTTACTCACACTTACGGTATTGATTATCAAGAGACATTTGCTCCGGTTGCGAAAATAAATACTATCTGGGTGTTGTTATCTTTGGCATCGAATTTAGGCTGGCGTCTACAACAATACGATGTAAAAAATGCTTTTCTACATGGTGATTTACAAGAAGAAGTCTATATGACACTGCCTCCAGGTTATAGCGCTCCGAATAATGCAAACGTGGTTTGTAAGCTAAACAAGGCCTTATATGGTTTGAAGCAATCTCCCAGAGCTTGGTTTGGTAGATTTAATCAAGGGATGAAGAAATTTGGGTATACACAGAGTAATGTTGATTATACTTTGTTCCTAAAAAGGGTAGGTGACAAGATAACCACGCTTATTATCTATGTTGATGATATGGTGGTAACAGGAAATGATCCAGAAGAGATGAGTAATCTGAAGAGTTGTTTGTACTCTGAATTTGATATGAAGGATTTGGGTGGACTTAAATATTTCTCGGGGATTGAAGTTTCACGATCGGAAAAGGGTATTTTCTTGTCTCAGCGAAAATATGTGATTGATTTGTTGGAGGAAACCGGTATGCTTGGCTGTGAGCCGATTGGGTCTCCTATGGAACAAAATCATGGTCTTAAAGAATATTCTGATCAAGTACCAGATGACAAGGGGAAATACCAGAGGATGGTTGGCCGTTTGATTTATCTTTCTCATACAAGACCTGATATTGTCTATGCTGTAAGTGTTGTAAGCAGATTTATGCATAATCTAGGGCAACAACACATGGATGCAGTCATAAGAATACTGAGATATTTAAAGTCCGCACCAGGAAGAGGGTTGATGTTTTCAAAACATGGACATCTTGATGTATCGGGTTACACTGACTCAGACTGGGGAGGAAAAGGTGATAGGAGAAGATCGACATCTGGGTATGTTACTTTCGTCGGAGGAAATTTAGTAACTTGGAAATCTAAGAAGCAACAGGTGGTTTCCTTGTCCAGTGCTGAAGCAGAATACAGGGCAATGGTGAAAGGAATTTGTGAATTGTTATGGTTAAAAAGGCTTATGGGGGAACCTGGTTTTCCTACTGAAAAAACTATGAAGTTGTTTTGTGATAACCAGTCTGCGATAAAAATTGCAGAAAACCCGGTACAACATGATCGAACAAAGCATGTGGAAATTGATAGGAATTTCATCTATGAGAAACTCGAAGAAAACATTATTGAAGTACCATACGTTCGTACAACACAACAGTAGGCAGATATTCTTATCAAATAATATATTTAATGATTCACTTATCAAGTTGGGCATATGTGATAAATACGCACCATCTTGAGGGAGAGTGTTGAATAATTATTTGTAACACCTAGAGGAGGTGGTAGTGTGAACACTAAAGAATTTGTTAGGATGTAAAAGTTTACTTTTTCCTTTTGATATTTTTTCTTTGTCTTCCTGACATGCATGTATGTTATCTCTTCTCCCTGCCAAGACGTGTTATCTTTGTTAAGCCTTGTAAACAGGCTAGTACAGAAATTGTCTTTGCTTCTTTTGTAATTTGTGTATATATACACCAAATTGGTGAGAAGAATTATATACAACAATTAATTAAGTGAGAACCTTTAGTTTGAACGCGCAACCACAATATGGATATTTTTAGCTTGAATGAAATCAAAATTTACTACCACACAAACAAAAATTAAAAGGTATTGGTAGTGCACCCACATCTTAAAGCTACTTAGTGCCTGTCCTCTTTAGAAGAAGTGATCAGTAAATCCAAAAAATCATAAAAACATGACAAAGAGCAAAAAGTATAAACAAACAAACCCTAAAATCCTAACTACACAAATGAGAATAAAAAGAAGAAAACATTGTTACCTTGGTGTGATCGATCTTGGGAATAGATTCAACATTGTTGGTATATATATTCAGTAGAAATCTAAACATTATATTGGAAAAAATCGAAAGAAATCGACACTAAACATTAAACGAAACTTATATATATAGCATGTCGTTTTAAATTTATATAAATGCATATAGATTCTAAAAATTCTATATTTACCGTATATACGTTTCTTATTCCAGGCAACAAACGTATTAGCGGGAGTTTAAAAAGGACGGAAATCTAAAAAATCCCAAATTTCACAGACCTATATCCATCCAATCCAGGTAAAAATCTTTAGGTACATTTCCAAACATAATCTTAACTTATTTATGGTCGTTATATATGTATCTTTCTTCATATTTAAGAAATATAGCCCACGTATAAGAAGATACGATACACATGACTACCAAAAAGAAAACCTATGTTAAAGAAACAAATCCAGGACTTCCTAAATTAGCTAAATACTTGCAATGAAAATATTGTCGAAAAATCTATTTTCAGTAATTAATTTGTTGCATATCTGACGTTACGGAAATTTTCATTTTTTTTTTTCAAATATTTCCGCAGATTTTTTAGGCAATCTGAAGGAATGGATTTTATTAAAATCACGTAAATGTGGTGTAAGAAAATCCCAACCCTACCGACCAATATGGAGCATTAGATCGTATCAATCTTATTAAAAATTAACGGTCACGAAATGTAGGGGGTATAACTTATTTTTCAATCAATCAGGAGCGAGGGTTTCGTCGACTGGCCAATGGAAGGGGAGGTTAGCGCAACTCTCGACGTGGAGTGAGAGATGGCGTGGGGTTTTTAGGTTGTTGATTCATACTTTGTGTTGGTGTGACCGTGTACCTTTATTTTCTAACCCGATTTTTATAGGTGAAATTATCGTTTGGTCCTTTTTTAGGTGGTCCCAAGACTATTTGGTCCAGCGGGAAAACGCGTTTCTTGTTTGGTCCATAATTATTTAAAAATATAAAATGGACAAAACTACCCATCCGTGTTAATTTCTTACTTATATTTTTGTAGCAGTTCATTCTGTTTGATGGAACTATCATATTTTTTGTAGATTTGAGTTCAGTCTGTTTTATGAAAACTCTACATTCCATTATACTAGTTTCTCACCCGTGCGATGCACGGGTTTAACTCTTGCTCACGGGAATAATTGATGCTTGTTATATATACTTATTTTTGACTAAAATTATTACAAAATTAGTACAAATTTAATAAACTCATAATCAAAAAAGGAATCAAACATTTGACGAATTAATCAAAAACGATGGAAATAGGTTATTTTAAGAAAAAATTAGGACTTACGGCGCATGTAACATCTTCAAAGTATAGTATAGTATAGTACTTATCCAATTTCATGAATTGATTAAAATTTATATCGTTCGTGTCTCTTTTCAAATTTTGATAGTCTTTTATTTGAGATAATAGTGATTTTGAATATTTTGATTGTATTTTTAATATACTCTTGTCTTGTTTGGTCAACCTAATATTATATAGCTTTACATACATTTCACGGGTTCGGATTTGTTATCATGTTTAGTACTACAGTTAAGTATAGTTACCATACTTATGACTCCTAATATACATTCTTATGGGGAATTTGGATAATGTTAATAATGTTTGATAGTCTCCGTGTACTTGAATTAAGCTATTCAAAGGAAACTGCATAAAATAATATAGTTGTTTGGTAACAAACCTGTAAAATAGACCAAGAAGATATACCACCGAACAATTTCATAGATAAAAAACAACCAAAGCCTAAATACGGATAAATAGTTGTTTTGCTTAATTGCTTATCTCTCATCTTATTAGAAATACATTTGAAGGCCGTGGTGTTTGTAGCATCTTCCAGTATGAATTTAATAATAAGTGGATTACCTCATGACTCAAGATATTAGAAGATATTAAATGCCAAACCAAAAGAAAAATATGTATGCGATATCTATTACGTTTACAAATACAATAATAAGATCTTTTAGGAACATAATAAACACGATAATAAAATATGTGCATTCTGGTTTCGAGGAGGTGCATAGATTTGCATTCTCAATACATGGTATCTGTAGTGACACTGCATTTGGACACAACACAGATTACAAAAATGCCAAATATGTATGTTTGTGTACAGGTGAAAGTGATGGGATGCGAAGCATATGAACTAAGGAACTTGGTTGTTGATTTATTATTGATGTACAGTAGAACTTCATTAAATTAATCCGCGATAACTTAATAATTTCGCTAAATTAATATCTTTTGCGAGTCCCGAGTTGGACCAGTGTGCTAAATTAATAACCCCGCTAAATTTATAAGATAACAAAAAATTTAAGTTTCCAATAGGGCCCAACTAATATGTAAATTAATAATAAGTGTAAAATCAACATATTATGGTGCCTTATTAAAACAAAAATACAAAGTTTTATGTTTTTTGTTCACATTTATATAACATTAGACCCCATCTCTAAATTTTTGTAACCTTTGAAAAGTTCCGAAGTGACTTAATTTGTTGTGTTGTTGTTCTTATTATTTAGATTTTAAAATCAAAGTAAATAAATTTGCATTCATAATATGCAGCATCTTATCATATATTATGCTTACAAAAAAATTTAAATTAATAATAAAATTTCTAGATATTTGTTAGTATTCACTTATATTTGAAATTTGAATTTAAATTTGATATGGTTCGATATATTAATGAATCGATACATTAAGACTTCGCTAAATTGATAAAATTTAGCATTCTCAAAGCTATTAATTTATCGAAGCTTTACTGTGAATGGGTTGATTTTCTATAGGGGTGGGACTTGGGTTGGGTTAACCCACTCAACTCATGCCGAACCCGAACATTGCGCGGACACGGGAAACGTATTTCAAAACTTTGGGCAAGTTTCGACATAAATTTCATAAACCCGAGTTAAACTTGGGCAAGCATGGGCACAAATATTTCTAACCCAAGCAACCTGCCCAACCCGAAAAAGTTTGATATTGTTATATAAAACTATTTTTATAATACGCATTATTCTTAAGTTAATGAAAATATAAGTTATATTTATTGTGAATAATCTTCGGTTATTAGGAAATTTGAGATGAATGGAGCAATTAAATCTTCTTATTACTAAAATTTGTTATTATCATATTAACAAACTTGTATGTCCAACGAAACTTGGACAACCCGAGGAACATAACTTGAGCGGACCTGGGCAGCACCTTAAATAACGGGTTCCACGGATTTAATGGAAAATCTGGATGAAAAATTCTTAGCTCGGGTCTGTCTCGGTCAAGCCTTCTAACCCGTCCAACCAACCCAAATCCCACCCCTAATTCTATGTGCATAAAGAAATATTATATTTTTTTTATGAATCTGAGTGATTGGAAGTGGGAAAAAATAATTGTTCCAATATCAAATCATGTCAATGTTGTTGTGGTACAGGTTATAGTCACCCACGATGGAGGAGTCAGGAGCTGATTAACCCTGACTCTATCTAAATATTCATAAACCATGTACACGCCCTTCATTTTATCTGGTATTTAGTGTTTAGTCTACCAATTACCTAGTCTTTAGTCCATCAAATCCCCATATTTTTACGAAAAAAAAATATAATAAAAAAAAGTCTAGCCCTACCTCTCAATGTTTTCGGGCTCCGCCGCTAAAAGGGACAACTCCTATAAAAGCCTACAGAACAGAACAGTAATCACCTCGGGAGAAGTTTTTACATCTGGCTACGGATGGCAATGGGGAGGAGACCCGTTCAAAAAACCAAAACCCATCCCCTACCCGTTACCATAAGAACTGGGGCGGGGACATGTATGGGAAATACCCGTAGGGGACGGGTTTCCTATGAGTTATCCTTGATTTACGAAAAAACTATGTCACAATCCAACAAATTGCTGCTAATCATATCCACATTGAAGCCAAAGTGCAAAAAAAAATTATATGGACAATAAAACTATCAAGTATAAAGTTTTTTTTTTCTTCCCAATCTTGGTTATAATCCAATAAGATTGATTATATATGTAGACTAAAAGAAAATATAGTTAACATTGCAAGATCGATCATCTCTATATAATTTGTATGAGTGAGTTACAGAAATTCTTTATGTGTATCGTATCGTTGGTAAATTTCTATGAACATTTAACAAAATAATAAAGAAAAACTATGATAATATCTTTTAATAAAATTATAAATTTTATATATAAAATCTACTGGGCGGGTATGGGGTGGGGACCTTATATTCCATCCCCACCCCATCCCCGCATAACTAAGTTCGGGGATTACCCGTACCCGACCCATCCCCGTTTACATCTGGCATATTTAGCATGTTTACACGAAAAGATGGAAATTCTTCTTGCCATTTTTAGCCAATTTACACCATTACACCAATGGTTCTTCTCTTAAAATAAGATCTTCCTTTCCTTCCTTGTCATTTATAAGATCAAAAACATGCCCAAAGTCCATTTGACACAAAATAGACCTACAGACCTACTAATGATTTCATCTCTATTTTGGTCTTTTGTGCATGTTAAGATACTGCGAAATTTGGAACAAACGGGAGAGAACGAAGCAGAAGGCTACAAGAACAATCTTGCAAGTTTTGTGATCTCTTACTTGATCAAAAGCGTGTTGTAATAGTACATATCATTCTTGCACTATTATTTCGTGCACATTGAAGTTTTAACTGGTCGCTAATCATTATTCTTATCCAGAAAATAAGCCAATGCACCAAAACCGCATCACCTACATGGAATAATGAAATTCCCACACAAATTTCTCAAGGCTGCTAAGGGAGTGCCATATTGCTTGGGGGTGCATCAAACCAAAGGTAATGGATATTTTGTCCTATATGTATTTTGGTACACCCCAAGCAATATGACACCTCCATTAGCAATGTTGAAATTTCTTGAAGTTTCGTACATGCAATAATGAAATTCCCACCAGGATAAGATCAAAACCAAACAATATAAATACAAAAAAAAAAAAAAAAAAAAAAAAAAAAAAAAAAAAAAAAAAAAAAACAAACTCTTACAGGGGTTAGTCAATGAAGAGGTATAGGAAATTTTAAAGACATGCCAAATCTCTTGTTAGTCGATAGGGAGTCTTTATAAATCTTTGAGAGTTTTTGTTATTGGATATTGACATTCTGAAAGTCTTTAGAATTCTCTGTTATTGGATTAGTGACTTTCTGAAAGTCTTTGGAATTCTCTGTTATTGGATTTGGATATCCAAATCAATGATTTAAGGTTATGGTGGATTTTTAGAGACTTTTAGGTGAAAATATGCCATAAAAGGCTTAAACAAAGTCTCTCCAAAATATGTGATATTTGGAGAGACTTTAGGTTATTTAAAAAAATAAAATAAATATACAATAAAGAAATAATAATAAACCAAATAAGCTGTAATAAATTCCATGCATATAAAAAAATTTATTTTGGGAGATCTCTGCATTATGTTCGTGTTCAATTTGGTTTAATTTTCGGTTGACAAAATACCCAGCGGTAGATAACTCATGAAGAGAAAAAAAAAGAGCATGAGAAATAAAAAACGATTTCCATCCACAAATATTAATAAGAATATAGTTCTTCCAACGGCGGTGTATCTTAAATGATGCTCATTTTACCATACGGGAAAAAAATTCTTTCTACCAAACTAAGAAAATTACGGCGGGTTCCTACTTTTCCGTGATTTGTATTTCTGGTGGAGCAAAGGATGTCGCTAAGGAGTGCCATTTTATGCATCTACGTGACTCTGTATTGGAAGATCTGTAGCGTGGTGCAAGCATCTGAAATACATGTGTACAGGAAAATGGTACAGCCTAAAATTCAGGCTTGGGTAGTTGGAAAATTCACATGTAACAAAGTGTGAAAGATGCCGATCGCGCAAAAATGGAAGTAGTCTAACCAATTTCTAAACTGTAAAAGCATCAAGGACGTTCCGGTAAGCATAATACTCTGGTAGAAACACAAAATTCCGGTTGAGACATAACGTAGAATTTTGTAGTCGAAAGTATACAATCATATCCGTGACTCTGAATACAACTTATAACCAATAAGAGGGGTAAAAAGGTTCATGATACAAAATTGGAAGCACTACATAAGCGTGGCAAAGAAGATTACAGGATGCATGCACACAACAAAAATTATTTAAAATAAAACAAAAATTAGAAAACGTAGCTTGAATCTCTAGACTAACATACCGACTCCAACTTGTAGAATAGTGAATTTGAAGAACGAATAGGGTGGCCGAACAATTGACACAACAACCAAGCCAATTAACCATTAGTCGAGTGATTAGCCTTCACCTGCAAAGTTAAAAATAACGGGTACTGGAAAATCAATAATCAAAGCCAGAAACTACATAAAATAGGAAACGAAACTATAGATAAGATAGAGACTGTTGAAAAATAAGAACATTAATATATGCGGGATCACACAAGGGCTTTAGCACAACTCCGACTTCTAAAATTAACCTAGGTCGATCGTCAATCCAACGGGGAAGAAATATCACCACCTTGACTCGTTAAAAGCTTTTTTTTAGATTTATACACCAACAAACAACAAAATTCTTACACCTAGACACAATGACCAAAAAGTGAAATATGAGGTTAAAATCAAAGAGAACACCCAACAAACAAAAACATCAAGATTGATTTGTTCACCTTTCTAATAGCTGTATTTTGTGAGCTCCAATATTGCCGAAACTGTTGCCAATGGTACTTTCGAGGGTGCATACAAAACAGATAACAAAAAAAAAAAAAAAAAAGGCAATGAAACCCTAAACTGCAAAGAAACCAACAACAACGCAAAAAAACGAAAAAAAAAAAAAAGAATCGACAAACTACAGAAGTAAAAAGTATCGTGCAAACAATTCATGGGGTTTGGCTCTTGCTGGAGTTCTTTATATAGTGAGTTACAAACCCAAAAAAAATCTAAAAATATTTTTTGATTTGGAAATAATATTGATATCTTAAAATTAAGGAGAACTACTATATTTTTTTAGGTAGCCACATTAACTTGATTTAATGTATTTTTGTCCAGAAAAATATAGGGAATCTTTTATACGTCCAATAATAGAGATTTTTTTAACTTATTTTTTGTTTTCGTTTATGAAATGAATAATATTACCAAAAACTTTAACAAATATTTCACTTTCAACTTTTTTTTTGTACTCCACAATGTTTTAATATTTTCTTCATGACTTTTTTTTATTTGTTATCGTTTTTCTTCATATTGATGTTCAATGGTTTGCTTGATACAAATGTTCTAATATCTCCATGATTTTTTTCCAACTATTTGACAGGATTAACTATCAACTTTTGTGGAGAAGAAAAAATAGTCGTTGATCAGCCGGAACCATCAACAACTCCTGGTATTTTGGTTTGAATCTTAATTTCTGATCGAAAAGCAGTTAGCAATTTGTTATTTCTCCTCGATTGAAATTGTAGCTTGGAATTTTGATAAGGGTTAACTGAATTAGAGTTAACTTAATTATAAGAAATGTAACCGGACATTGGACATTTTTTTATTTATTTAATTCTGCAATTAATTTTCACTTTTATTTATTTTAAATCTGCAATTGATTTTCATTTTATGATAAATTGCCATGATCATCAAATATCTTGATGTGATTTTAGAGTTAGATTTTATTTACGATTAAATATATGTACAAATTGATTTTCTGATTATTCTTTTTGGCAACAATATAATTTTTCTAATGATTTTAGGTAAAAAATTAATTTTATGTGAGTGGGTGAAATATATATTGTGGGGCATTTAGATATTCTTCCAAATTTATTGCTCGAAATTTCATAACGTTACCAAAATAAAATGTTGGTGGGGCCAGAATCAACCAGAAGCTCCGGTTAACCACGTCGCTCGAAAAAACTCAGTTTTTATCTAGAGAATTTTATGAACTTTGTTACATTCAATGAAATCTTTACTTTATAGAACATAACTGCATAACAACAGTCAACTGTAGATCTCAACAGTCCGCCTGTAGTTTCACCCTTAACTTTATCGTACATAACTGCATAACAACAGTCAATTGTAGATCTCAACAGCCCACCTGTAGCTTCACCCATAGTTTCACCAACCGCCGCACCGGTAGTTCCTCCAACAGCCACACTGATAGTTCCACCGATAGCTGCAACCATAGGTGCGCCACCAGTTGAAGCAGTTGATCCACCAACAGCTGCACCGGCAGTTTCACCCATAGTTGCGTCACCAGTTGAACCGGTAGTACCACCAACAGCGCTGCACCTTTAGTTTCACCCATACTTGCACCAATAGACGCACCGGAAGTTCCACCAATAGCTGCACCGGTAGTTTCACCAATAGTTACACCGATAGGTTGAACGACAGGTTCACCCCTTCGCTAAGCTGCCATTACAAGACAGATCATGCACTACCAATAGTTGGAGGACATAACTATAAGCCGATTTACACAGGGAATCATTATGGAAATCGGGTTTCTAAACAATACTTATTGACGAATTTTATGTAGTTGGTTTAATTTTGGTGCTCACTTGGCACCAATAGGACGAAATATAGATTGACCTTATATTAGGGTCACCATTCTTTACTTTGTTATTGCCGTCATTGTAGATTTCAAATTATCTTATTTGTAATTGTTTATTGAAATAAATCATCAAAAATTTCTTGTTTATATAGACAAGTTTCATTCCATACATCTTTGGAGTTCTTCTATGTATCATGCATGTGTCTTGCCTGATTTCTATAATTATGGATAATTTTTTGATAAAGTAGCAGTAGTCCTTGTTCTGTATATATCATCTGGTATATTCTTCATTGAATGTTTCAGCAATCTAACTATGCCCATGCGATGAGACTTGGCAGTTGGTACTGACTGACTCGTGGTTTGAAATGGCAACTTAAAGGCTCAAGAAGCGGGAAACATTTTATGGGCCTCAATGGGCCTTACAAAACCAGATCATGATTTTTTTTCGACCGATTAGCTCTGTCATCATGATTCTCATCTCTTAATCTCTATACGTATAAGTGAGTCGATATTGCTACATCAATATTAGGAAGTACATTGCTTATGGAAGGAGTGAGATTTGGTTTTGGCTCATAAGGCAACATCACTGTGTAGAACCATAGGAGTTTGGGAATACTGTAAAGATGTTCCAAATTCACTAAAGTTGTGTTTCATAACAAAATAATAATAATTATATTAATTTAATGGAAAATATATTCTATGAAATCAGTATACTAGGGGAGGCCGGGGAAGACTTTCCATCATCAAGTAGACCAAGAGGGTCTAGAATCTTTTGAAACTCGGTGGACATAAATATGTTGTGGAAGATCTTTTGAATATGCTCGAAGATGGTTTTTAATCTGCACTACCAATATGATTGGGTGGTATTTTCAAACTTCACTGAGCATCTATATATGTTTCCTAATGAACCACAAAATGGTCAAGATTTGATCCGCCATGGGACTATAGATTGGGGAGTCTATCCAAATGGTCACAGATAGGGAGTTTGAAGTCACCAAAACTCAGACTGCCCTCGAAAATGGGCCTCGAAAATGGGAAATCTATGAACAATGCTTATCGGTTTCGGGAGGTTGAGAATTACATTATAAAATGCATACAGATGCACTAAGATTTCCACTTATAAATACGACAAGGCAATTATAAAGTAAGGAAAATAAAATTAGGAAATTTTTATCATGAATCGAATGAAAAGAAATTAACGGATGAAAGTGTTCATTCAAACTATCAAGGCGAAACTACAAAAACTTGGAAATAAAGTTTGAGCTGAAACAACTAGTACCAAGCCACTGGGGCACATGCAATCGCAGCTCCTATGAACTCAACAAATTTGTAGTTTGTTCATTTTGCTCCCACTATGAATTCAACAAACTTGAAAAACGGATGGGAAAACCAACAAATTTGAGGGTTTGTTGAGTTCGGCAATACAATACACGCGCGCTTGATGTAGAACCGGGCGGCCGAAGAAAAAAATGCGGGCCTGTCAACTTCATCCGCGCATCTGCACAAAAAACGCTTGCGGACCATTTTAACCACTCATTATTTCTTTTTATATTTTAATATAGGTGGATGGTATATAATGTGTTATAATATATGTAAGTGGGGACATCAATCATTGGTATAGGGAAAATAGATTTGAATATTTGAAATGGGAGACGGTAATCATTGCTTTGAGTAGTTATAAAATTATATAGTATAAAAATTAATATTATATCCAATAGAATAATGATGAGTGCAAATTTGTGCACCCTTTTAAAACCCGGGTGCATATTCCGTCACTCCCTATTGGAGAGTTTCGTGTTCACAAAACCGGTGTTGTTATTATTTCTTTTTAAAACACAAGTTTCCATGTATAAGAAAAATATTCTCTCTCTCATATATTTTTTTTTTTAGTCTCTAATCTCCATTTCGGTTTTATACCTATAATATCCAGACCTTTTAATGCCTAAAAATGGAGATTTCAGACGTTACTGCAACAAAAGGGTTTTTCAATTCACAGTTGTTCTTCTTCTTCAATTTTTTCGGATGTAATGCAAGTCCCAATTGTACTAGTTTGATTCAACCCTCAAATTCACCTTGTATTGTTTGTTCTCAACATCATTTTCAATCCCACCTAAATTTAATCTAATTACATGATGGGGTATTTATTACTTACTGATTTTATAAAAGAATATATATTGATTGATGGAGGTACTTCAGTGGTTCACTCACCATAAGATTTTTCGTGTGGATTCAATGGCGAATCTACGGGGTGCCTATGGGTCACCGACCCCCATAGATTTTGATTTGTTTAAGAAGATCTTACGTATATTTGGTCACCAATCCCGCTATGTCCCCATAAAATATTAGTAATATTTACCGGAGTATAGAGATATTTGAAGCCAACTTCTTCCGTAATCTATGTATCTCACTCCCACAACTACAAAATGATCCTAAAGTTAAGGATTTCTTATACTTTAAATCCTTATTTTACCGAAAATTTCTAAAGTTTATAGTATCTAAAGTTTGGTTCTTCATTATTGCAAGAGATTTTTTTTATTACATTTTCCGTGTATGTTAACTTTAAGAACAAAATATGCCCCCCATAAAACTTTTGTTCCGGATTTGCCACTGTGTGGATTCTATCTTTTGGACCCATCAGCATGATGATGTGGTTTTTGGACCAATCTCAAATCCTCGATTTTCTTAAATCTTAATATTTGAGTAAAATTTGGGATAAGATTTAAATTGTTTTAAATCAAAAAAATTAGATTTCAATTGAATCTTTTGGATTTGAATTGTATGATTAAATATGTTTTCCCTCATTCAAGAAGAACTGTTACTTCAACACCTTCAATAATAATGGTGGCTCAAGGAAATCAAAGAGGGGTAAAGAAAATATATGAGGTTGTATAAGGTAATGGTACTATTTCAGTAAACGAAATCTAAGAAATTGATTGTAAATCTCGTTGTCGCTTCTATTGGTGCAAGACTTGATGATGATCAACTGTTACCAATTGACATATTCTGTTGCACCCCGATTGAGTTTCATGATATTGTTTTACAAAAAGGAAAAATTGTATATATTGTATATATAATTTGAGTGGAAATTGCTGGCCTCACATTGAAAGTTTGGTCAAAGTTTGCTGGCCTCACATTGAAAAATTGTATCTTTTGGAAATTGCTGGCCCCCGACCAATAGGAATCGAGGGTTTCAGAAATTTTTTAAATGTTTTTTCAGCACTCACGCCGGTGAGTGATGAGTACCTTCCAAAAAAACTTAGAGAGACCTGATTATTTTCTGTCTCTCTTTGGTTCTCATGAAACCCTAACATTTCCATCTTCTCTTCCACTTCCTTCGATTGCTACCACCAACTCATGTTTCACCACCATATTCTCTGATGCTTATGTTCACAAGCCTCTCTGGATTCTCTCTCGCTATCTATAGCAGTTTATGTGAACCTCCTTTTCGTATTGTTGGTTTGATCTAAGCTTTAGTTTTTTTCCCTTTGTTTTTGTAAATGGTAGATTCACATGGGTTTCTTTTCTCACTTTGCTTATAAATCCAAACTTGAGTTTTCTCATATGTATTCTTCGGTTTGTTAACAGGTGCACAAACTATTATACCACAACATGAGGCACGATTTTTACAGATTCTTCTTTAATTTTTTTTTTTTTTTTTTTTTTTTTTTTTTTTTTTTTTTTTTGTAGGTGGCGGTTTTCAAACCAAACAAATCAGAAATTAGGGTTTGCTCTATTCTGTTTCATTTCATGATTTATGGCAACTCCCTCCTCAGTCCTTCATGTTCTTTTTATTCCTTTATCAATATTCGAAGAGTTGTCAAATAGGGTTTCTTTTTCTGTTGTGTTGCGCTCTTGAACTGATATGTTATGTGGACTTCTCTAGCAGATAGAAGATTGAACCCGGCAAGGGTGCCATGGTACTGGGTAACTCCCTATTTCTTTTCTTTGATAACTGTGTATGTTTGTTTATTTAAGTTGTTGGTGCTTCACTTCTTTGTCTTACAAGTTATCTATCTTATATCTATAGAGAGAAACAAGAATGTAGATCGATGCATAAAAATTATTGTAATGAAACATAAATATCAATATATAATTGAGTAATTATGTATACACTGGTGTTATGCGATCATGGCAAAGTCTCAATTCAGTGAAGAAGATTTATTTTGGATGATATAAGATATTTCATTTTCAAAACTTATTTAAGTGTTTCACTGCTTTGTAAATGCCTAAAGTAATACTCGGTATTATTGTTTTTCTTTAAATGCACTGCCATATCTTCTATGATTGTTTTTGTTCCCATCTACTTATCCTCTTTTGTTTTAGAAGTTTCCGTGCATTTTTCTCTCATATATATTTCACTTCTTCACTTATAGTTTTCTGTGTAGTGGTAACACTGCTGCCCAATGTTGCATCAGAATTTGATAGTCCACAATGAGAATCCATCTGTTACTCCTTTGATGTTGCACCTATTTAAATTTGAAATGCTTACAGCAACAAAATGGATGACTGGTTAAAACAAAATCAAATTATTCTTAACTTATCGTTTCAAGCGACTATAGATACTATTAATCCTGTTTTTCAAGTAAATTTTAGGAATAATCCATATTTTGAACTTTTGTCATAAAATTTGAGATAGTGTGTTCAAGCGCTTGCTGGACGGATTTTCATGGGCAAGTGTTCCGGTCTTACGGGTATCGAATAAAAGATTGGACTTTGGCTGTAGTTGATATGTTAAAGTGTGGAAGATCCATAATTGTCTGTTCTCACATTTGTTTGTGTGATTCATTTTTCTGTCAAATTGTTCTTAACTTATCGTTTCAAGCGACTATAGATACTATTATTCCTGTTTTTCAATTAAATTTTAGGAATGATCCATATTTTGAACTTTTGTCATTAAAATTTGAGATAGTGTGTTCAAGCGCTTGCTGGATGGATTTTCATGGGCAAGTGTTCCGGTCTTACGGGTACTAAAAAAAATGGACTTTAGCTGTAGTTGATATGTTAAAGTGTGAAAGATCCATAATTGTCTGTTCTCACATTTTCATTTTTCTGTCAGGTATCTTGAAGAGGATGGGACTGTGGGTCCGGAGATGCATCAGGTATGTGCTCCTTGGGCTCTTATTATAGTGAAATTTAGTTTGGGGGAGTGCCTTGGTTAGCTGCGGGTGAGCACCCCGAATGAAATGGAAGACTTCTTTCAAGTAGATGGAAGCTGATCTTGCGTTCTTAATAACCTGCAAACTCTGAAGGGGTAAAGACTGTATTCCTAACTGAAATGAGTTAGTGTTTGTACATCTACTCTTTAGTGCTATTAGAAGCATATCCTGTAAGATGCATAAATTCTAACCCAATTCAAGTTACAAGAACAATATTGTTTGCCTCTATGCTGTCAATTTTGGTAAGCTATTTTCACAACAGTTTTATTATTTTTACCCATATGTATGAAATTTGTGTTTTTGACTGTAATCGTTTTTACCCAAGCAACCAGCTTTAACTTGACTCATAACAGGATAACTCTCAACATTTTTGTAGTAATCAGCAAAGAAACTTGATGATCATGTGACCTTGCCTTCTGAATTCATCAGGGTCGAAAGGATTTTTTGCACATATTGACATTCTTTTCAAGGTTACCCATTGTTACTACTTTTGGTAATCACATATTATGTTATGTTCACTACATATATATATGAATTGATAGGTATTACTCCAGTTTTTTAATTTTTTATAAACTTTGTTTTTGAAAGTCGTAGATTCAAATGGGTTTCTAGATTACTTTTTTTTTTGTCAAATGGTTACAGGAACATGTACATGTTCGTCATTGCGTATGTAGTTTATGGTATGAATGATTATACTCCATTTCAGATTGTCTCCTATTTCTCTCTGAAAAAATTGCATAAAGATCGATATAACTGGGTTGATGCTTCAGATTATCCTTAAATATATTGGTTGTGCTTTTCAAGTTTATCTAAAAAAATAAATCGCTGAAGGATAACAATGAGAGCCTGTCTGAATGGAGAGGTCTATAAAGCATCTCCTAGGTATGGGTTACATTGGCTGCAATTGCTATGGAAACATGTGGTATGTTTTGTGCTATAAAGTTGAAGATGTAATTATTATATCCTATCGTAACGTTCCGATGCTTTTCTATCAAAAAATCAAGTCCAGATTGGAATTTAGCCTTAACCTAATTAATCTGAATGTGGTTATTGGTAGTTCATCGCATGTTTTCATGATGTCGGTAAGGTAACTCTTTACTCTTTTTCCTTTTTAACCATTTTCGGTGAGTTGTCGATTAAGGTAATGTAATGTTCATGAGTTCCATTAACAACCCTGTGGTGCGACACAATGGTGGAATGCAGCATGGATGGGGTTTTAACAAACAAAGTTATTATTTTGAAACCGGTTTTCTTGATTGTTGTGAGAAAGAATAAGCGAGCCAAAGAGAAGTATATGCTAATAGTGTGGCTGAAAATGAGGATAAGATTGAATATTTTTCTTCTGTGAATGATTCCTACTTCAAGATGTCTTAAATTTTACTTACAGCTGAAGGATATAATGCAGCTGAAGGATATAGCGAGGCTTATTAAAACTTTTTTTGACTGTCGGTAAGTTATAAAGTGGAAGTATTTCCTCAAAATCAATCTTATATTTGGAATTTGCATGGGAGTTTGTCAATTCTTGATTTTAAGGTTCCCGTTATATCATTTGTGAAGTTTGCACCACTATATTGAAGTTTTCCATATGTTTTACTTACAGATCGGAATCATAAGAAAAACTTGATATGGTTGCTGCCAATGCTTTGCAGCAGTTGCACATTGATATACAAACACTTGAAGGGGAAAATGAATTAACCGGGTTACGTAGTACTGAAGGATCTTGGAGGTAAGTATGAGGAAATGCATCATATTCAACATATTTCTTGCACTGCACCGGGACACAGACAAGTATAAGCAGGGAAATGTCAATTTTAGTTTATCCATCTACAAATATCATTCAAAGATAGTTTTACTATTCAAAAATTAGGTAGTATAGAGTACTTTTGCAGGTTCTATGAAGTTGAAAGAGATGGACTAGATTTTGATTACGGGATCAAGTGCACACCAGATTTTGTTTGGCCTGTCCTAAAAGAATCCAAAGCTGAGTGCACCAGGACGTATACGGAAGCCTACTAGAGCAACTCCTTGCATTCATCATGTATACATAGAACCCTGGAGATTTTTGTTTGTGGTTTGTACACCTGATGGTGGTCCCTTTAATATCATCCAGCATGTGTTATATCGTTCAAATAGTTTTTGAAGTCATGCATGAGTTCTTATTCTCGACATTTGGTACTTTGCATCTTCTCCGGTGTCAACTTGCTAGCCTTGACATGAGTGACTATACAGAATAGTTACTCTGGGAAGTTACACATCTGGTGGTTCTCTCTAAATTTTCGTGAGTTGGATTTCGATCCAAGTAATCCTGTTTTAAGAAGCAGAATTATTGAAGTTGCTATAGTGAAATGTACAAATTAAAAGCAGATGATAAAGAAAGGATTGAAACAGATGAAAAAAATAACCCCATTGTCAAGTGGTTAAGTGGCTGGAGATTGTTAATATAATCAGAAACAATCAATTTTGATCAACGATCAATTTGGAAGAAAGGATTGGAACAAATGCAAAAAGATATACGGTTTAAATTAACTCTATTCCAATGAAAATATGACTCATGAAATATAAGCTCCGGAAATACAAACTTAAGCCCGTCTCCACAATCTACATTTTACGGCGATATATATATATGCAAGCATTTTGACACAATATGAGAGGCCTCAGCACAGATAATGATTCAATTAACTTAACTCCGTGCAACGAACGGGCAAGACACTAGTCAAAATAATAATAACGTAAAAAGAGTAGGTGGTTTCTTAAGTTTCGTGAACTAATTAGGAGAGCCGGAATGTGCACCCCAGTTTTAGAGGGGTGCAAAAATTTGGACTCGAATAACGTTTTCTCATGTACTTGTTTGAAAATAAGATGTATTTTGCGGGCGGTTCAAGAACGCGCGGGTAATACTCAACCGCCCACTTCTTTTCCCATAGTGGAAAAACGTGTTTGGCACCTGGCTCAACAAAAAAAAAATATTCGACCATTGCCATAGGAACTGCGCTTATATACGAATAAACACAAAGCTACACAAGGCATTTATATGTATGCTGAACCCGCCCCACAAGAGCTCCCACAAAATGGCCAGAGTCTCACACACTCATGGGACCCACAACCAAAAAAGCAGACCCCTATTTATCACGTGGGAGGTTGGGTCCCCAAATTCGTGAGACTCGGGTTGTTTTCGGGAGCTCTTGTTCGGTGAGTCTATCATCTCCCCTATCTTACGGGCTCATTGTTCTTCCCCAATTCCTAAACATAGAGAAAACAAAACCTATCTTCAATTACTCTCTCATCTCATTCCATTCTTGGAGGAATAGATTTTTCTGCTAATCCTCTACAAGTAGAGACAGAGTTTGTTGTGTTTGGTTAGATTTTGGAGCAGTTTTGTAACAATTGAAAACAATGGTGAAGAAACCAAAAGCTAGAAAGGAAATCAATGTAATTGATTATCTCCCAGAAGATATATGGTTTGAGATATTCACTCATCTTCCTCTAAAACATATCTTTCAGTTGAAACTACTTTCTAAACAATGGTACGTTCTAATCTCTAGCACTAATTTCATGACCAGAAAATTGAATCTATGCACTTTCGTTCTGTTCATCGACCTCTTATCCGTTTCCAACCAACTCCAATCGTAGTTTCTTCTAATACTGATGAATCTTCTAATTATTTCATATCTGATCAAGATTATATCCAGAATGGGTTTTATTTACGCTTCTTTCCGGAGCACATTCAACAATATCGACCATGTGTTTTAGGTTCTAGCAATGGGTTGCTTCTCTGTGGTTATCCGCTCAATGAAGGCAAACAAAACTTTTATTTCTATATAATTTGTAATCCACTCACCAGAAAATGGGTTAGACTTTCGCTATAAGAAAGTGATGATGGTATTCCTGAACATGAATCTCATGTTTTGGTATGTGAATCGTCCTCGTCCACTTGGAACACCAATCCTAGTGGGTTTACGGTGATTTGTATACCGGAAATAACTATACCTACGAAGAAATTCTACATTACTATATTCTCTTCCGTTTCGGGTAAGTGGAAACGGAAACCAAGAAGAACGTAGTTAGTGATCAAAATGGACGCTTGTATTGGATTATAGAATCAAATAAGATTGTAATTTATGATCTCAAGAACAATGTAGGTGGTAGTGGTGAATGTGTGCTGGTTGACTTGCCGAAGAGTGAAGAGGAAGATGACAATGGATCATTCAATGCTGCTCGATCATGTATTGCTGAATCAGAAAGGTTTATCTTTTACATTAGGATAGAAATTAGGCAGATGTATGCTAGAGTTTGGTTGATAGAGGAAAAGGATGAGTCTAACGAACAATGGTCTTGGAAAGTAGTTCATAAAATTAAGCTGAATGAAATGTTAGCAGGTTATGAATGGTGGACAGACACCAAGATAATGAATGTAAAACCGTTAGGTTTTAGTCTGATGGACAGGAACATTGTGTTCTTGCAGAGTGATGAATGCATTCTACACTGCAACATCTTGACTAGAAGATCAAAATCGTTCCCAATTTGTTCTTATATACAAAATCCTATATCATCTTATGAATCTGGGTTGTTGCCATTTCTTGCGACAACAAAGCCGACAACAATTCCAGTGATAGAAAGAGCATAGGCGTGGATCTATAAACTTAATGGTATGTACATATATCTATGTTCTCTGTCACGTACTTAGTACGTTGTATTGCTGTTTGATCATGTCTTGCTGACTCAGAAGGTTTATCTTTTACATTAGAATAGAAGTTAGGCTAATGAATCTTGTTTGGTTGCCAGAGGAGGAAAATGATTACTCTAATGAAGAATGGTCCTCGAAAGTAGTTCATAAGAGTAAGTAAATGAAATGCTTGCAGGTTGTAATTTTTTTTTTTTTTTTTGCAACACCCTGCAGCCTGTCAGATACCAAAAACTCCACTTAAACTTGTCTTCACCGTATTATGCTGCCTTTCATTCGCTCACACTCCCTCAAGACATTTTTAGTTTGGATCTACACTGAAAAATTCCTTGGCAACACAGCAAAAGAAATAGTACCTGGGCCTTTAAAACAGACTTCCTTGGAAGTTGTAAAATTAAAATTATTGAAAAATGTGTAATCCGTTTTGATACTACCCCTAGACCGTCGTTATGAAGTCCACTGGACAAAGTGCATCTTCAATTAAACTTTAGTTGAAAATGGATGCTCTCCGTGAGGAATTTTATTAATTACAAGATCAGTCTTGTCATCCTAAACTTTTTTTATGTCCTTTTAATCTTCGATGTAATCTGAAGTCAATACTAAATTATACTACCAATCAGATTTAATGCCACCATGTTAATTGATTTGCATTAAATTTTAGATAATTCTTTGTAAATGAAGAAAACAATGAGACCGCTCATATTCTAGCAAAATATGCACTAGAGTCTAGTGTATATGTTGGGTAGGTGGCTCTCCAGTCTCCACGCCTCCAAAGTTCGAACTGTATATGTAGCATCATTGAAACATAAAATTTTACAAGTCTCCTTGTTAACAAAATCGAAAATCGGTTAATTACCTATTGAAGCAAGGAAACAGTTGCACAACTTATATCAGATGAAAAAAAACTTAATACCCGTAACCATTTCCAATGAGCTTTGCAATTCAAAACTAAGAAGAGGTGTAATATCTCTTGGATTATGAGTTTTTGCAGAGTTCTCCTTGGCGATTAATATTATCTCTAATCTTTACCGAGTCAAAAATAAGTAAAAACTTTGTAAACAATACTCTTATCATGTTGTGCTAGAAACTGGATTTAGCACGTACGGTACTGGCATTTACATATGCCTTCAAACTGAGTGAGCAGTGCACACCAAAGGTCACTGAGATTGGAGCATCATACAATTCATTCTAGCCCTGTACGTACTGGCAATTAACTTTGGGATTCTCAACCATAATTAGGTTATTGATTTATGGCAATTAGTGAGTATAATTGAGAATTACACCCCATTCTATAATTAGGTGAATTATCCTTGGGTAAATGGTTAAAAGTTCTAATGGTTATGGCCAAAGAAATTGTCAAGGTAAAAAGCGAAATAGAAATAAATGTTTGCATGGTACGTTGTATGTGTAGCTCGACTCCCAAGTCTTGACCGCGGTGAAATTCTCAAGGTCTAATTTATTTATTCTTTGAATGGAATGGTTAAGGTCCAATAAGAACCTATAGTAGTTAATAATGAACACGGTTTTGAGATTAATGCATTTCTCACGAGTTTAAAACACTAATATAAGAGAGACGAAGAGCCATGGAAGGTTGAGTTCATTTTAAGTTCTTACCACTAAACACCAAGAGAGACGAAAAGCAGCAATGGTGGGATGTTCGTCAAAGAGAAGGCTGAAACCAAAAGCTAGACAACTTACTAAAAAGAAAAACAAAATCATAGATGATGTTCCAGAGGATACGAAGGAAATCAATGTCATTGATTATCTCTCAGAAGACATCTGGTTCGAGATATTTACTCACGTTCCTCTAAAACCAATCTTTCAGTTCAAACTTCTTTCTAAACAATGGTATTTTCTAATCTCTAGCACTAATTTTATGACCAGGAAGTTGAATATCTGCACTTTCTATTGTAGAATTCGCTCAGTTAATCAACCTCTTATTAATTGCCAATCGATTGCAATCGTATGTTCCTTAAATACCGATTCTTCTGATTACTATATTACTGATCAAGAATATGTCCGTTATGGGGTTTCTCTTAAGTTTCTTCCGCCATACCAGCAAAAAGTACTAAGTGTTTTAGGCTCTAGCAATGGCTTGCTTCTCTGTTGGTATCCACTCATGGAAGGCCAAACAAATTACTATTGTTATGTCATTTGTAATCCACTCACCAGAAAATTCATTAAAGTTCGATCATCTGAAGGTGAATCTGAGCATGACTCTCATGCTTTGATACTTGACTCCTCCTCGTCCACCTGGAACAATAATCTTACTACTTTTAAGGTGGTTCGTATACCAGAATCAGCAAAATCTATGAAGAATTTCTATGTTAGTATATTTTCTTCCGGTACAGAAAAATGGAAAAAATGTAAGGTACGGTCTTAGTCACCAGGAGCGGGAGCGAGGTCGAAATCGAAATTCGTAAAATTTTCAATAATGAAATTCGAGGAGCCTGTCGGGAGCGTAAATTAGGTTACATAGATATATTAGTTATACTACTAATTTTCCTAAAAGAACATAGCAAAACATTTAGAAATCTTAATAAAGTGCCTACTTTCTAGTTTCCTACAACATATCTCAATCGCTCACTTATTGTTTCGAGCTTTCTGAAATCTATTTTGTGCTTATGTATCCTGTGAACTTGGGGTTGGTAGTGGAGGTGTAGTCGCTATATGGGAAGATGAATATTTCCTTATATCTGTTTATATAGGAGGCTGAGATATACACTGACCCTAACTTCTTGACAAGAAAAATACTAAAACTTAGCTAGGTAAGTAATACAGATGTTACATGGAAAGTTAACCTAGAAAATAAAGGAGCTAGATACATGATATACTAGATAAAGATAGGAAGATATGAAAACATACGGTTAGCAGGATATGAAGCCAGATATTAGATATGCATCCACATAATTATTACAGTTGAATAGAGTGAAACCTATCTCAACCAATAGGAGCGCGTTTATCCCTTGTTAGGAGCGCGTTCCCATCACGAATATCACTGAGGAGCGCAAACTCGCGAATCTCAGGGAAATTCGTGATGACTTGAACGAATCTGGTGACTAAGGGCACGGTGCTCAGATAAAATCACTATGAAAAACAAGAAGAAGGTAGTTATTGTTCGAAATGGATGCTTGTATTGGATTATACAAGAAAATATGATTATAGTGTATGATCTCAAGAAGAATGTAGGTGGTAGTGGTGAAGCTATGCTGATTGACTTGCCCAAGAATGAAGAAGAAGATGACAATTGTTCACTCAGTGCTGTTCGATCATGTCTTGCTGACTCCAAAGGGCATATCTTTTACATTAGAATAGGAAATAGGCAGCTGAATGTTACTGTTTGGTTGCTAGAGGAGGAAAAGGATGACTGCAGTGAACAATGGTCCTGGAAAGTAGCTCATAAAATTAAAGTAAGTGAAATATTAGCAGGTTATGACTGGGACAACACCAGGATAATGAACATGAAACCTTTAGGCCTTAGTCCGATGGACAATAACATTGTGTTCTTGCAGAGTGACGAATACATTTTACAGTACAACATATTGACTAGAAGATCAAAATTGCGCTCGCTTGGTTCTCATTTACATGGTCCTATATCATCTTATGAATATGGAGTGTTGCCATTTCTTGCGACAACAGAGCCGACAAAAATTCCATTAATAAGATACAGAGAACCCTGGGTTGCTGCACAAACTTAAATGGATATGTGTATATATTTACGTTTTCTGTCACATACATAGTTGCTTGTGTTAGCTTTTTCTTTCAATTTATTCTGGATGTTTGTTTGAGAAAAACATAACAAAGTCTTTAGTGTTGATTTGATTGAAGGTGTTTAACTTAGTAACAATTTTAGGCCTTGTAAACAGGTGAAGGTATTTCATATCCTCTATGCCCAAAAGAGGATATGAAGCTTTTGCTTGGTTCTAGATGTTCACTAGAGAAATAAAAACGTATTATGCTCTTAATTTGGTTTTACTTGAAGGTGTGTTTAACTCGGTAACAATATCAGGCCATGTAATTATGTAAACATGTGAATGTATTTCGTATCCTCGATACCCAAAAGACCTAAATGTTACTTCCATCAGTAATTCAATCATTTTGGCTTCCGTATCCTATATAGCTTGTATTGTGCTGGAATGTTGAAACGTGAATGTCACTTTTTGAAGAGTTTGTCACTTTTTTGCACTACAAATGTATTCAAAAATATTAACTCACAAGACACCACATTCATAACGGTTAGGAATCTCAGGATAGTGATCAATCCTGTCCGTTGGAGTGTATTCCTGCTATTTGTTGATAAGATACCATTTGAGTTTGTAATCATATCTGTTTTCAGTAAGGGTTAGCACTAAACCTGAGGCAATGATATTCCTTTCTATGTTATATTGATACCATTACGATTGAGTCCTTTGCGGATCTCTTCTTGTTTGTCAATCCATTCTTTTATTTTGGCTATGTTATGGCACATGTTTCAGCCTTTGACATCATATCTCAGCTACCATCATTTGCTTCATTTAGCTTCTCTTATTCGCTCTATACTAACCCTTCTCTGCAAGTACAGAGAGTTCCATATTTACCCTAGACTCTCGCTCCTTTTGAGTGTTATAAATCAACGATGCTTCATTGCTGACTAACCACTTTGTCGCTTCATTATTACCTAAGTACATTGTTGTTGGTATTAACATGCTAATTTGGAATAATGCAGGGTGGAGCAATTGCCAATTGGGAGCTTTATTCATACCTGAAAGGAGTGTAGCTCAAGCAGAAGCATGGGATATCTTTTGTGCTATTCACTGGGAATCTCAACTAAATATAGAGAAAATAATCCTTTTAAAAGGACAGCCAGGTTTTTCTTGTATGTTTTTGTTTCTGCCATTCAGGTTATTCACTTGCAGAACAGTGATATATATTAGTTGTGTCTCTTAGTTTGTTGAAGAAGCATTTGTTGTGGTCCTTTTATGATGCAAATAGACCAAGGATTGCTGCTGTAGGCAAGTATGTGTTGTGATCTTTCTATTATTTGTATAGAGATTCGCTAGCTAAGTAGGTTGGGACAATTTAGTTAGTATTCCTTTGCTCACTGTCATCACGTGTTACTGTTTTCTGGTAAGAAATTATCCGAAGGAAGTCATCGGCGGCTAGTCAGACACTACTTTGTAATATTTTGAACAGTGTCTGACGAAACAAGGATAGTTTAGGGCCTAAACCTGGTAGTTAGAATCCTAGTGCCCTCATGCCACACGCTCATTGTTCTTCCCCAATTCCTAATTAAACAAGGAGAATAGAAAATGCCTAGACCAAGAAATGGAATTTCTTTCGAACTTTTTTCTTCGTGCATTAGATTTTTCTACTAGTCTTCTACAAGTTTGAGGTATAAGTGCGATGAAATTGCTTCAACTGTATTAGGATTAGGAAGTTCCACTGCTGATGGTACTCACAAGTCCACTGAATACAAACAGCAAATGTTTGGGGACATTAATTTGTAGTACCATAGGTCTTCAACATGTAACTAACCTGCATTTCTTGCACTCACAAGTCCACTGAATACAAACAACAAATGTTTTTTTGTAACTCCCCGCTGCCGATCAGGTACCAAAAACTTCACTTAAACTTGTCTTCATCATATTATGCTGCATTTCTTTCGCTCACACTCATTTAGTTTAGATCTACGAAAACTGAAAAAATTGTTGACCTGAATCACACCACAGTGAATGAAAAAGTACTAGGGCTCTTAAAACGGACCTTTTTTTGGAAGTTGCAATTTTTGAGAAAAACCCTTGTAAAATTATTGAAAAAAGTGTAGTCCGTTTTGGTACTACCCCTTACGAAGTCCACTAGACAAAGTGCGTGTTCAATCTAGGGAAACATCACTAGACAAAGTGCGTGTGCAATCTGGGGAAACATGATGCACTGATGCTCTCCAGCCTAGCCAATGCTATTTTACCATATCAGTCTTGTCATGTAGGAGTACTTTGTATGTCCTTTTAACCTTCCATATAATTTATGTGGTTCTTTTTTGGACCCAGAAAAAAACCCATGACAAAACCGCCACGCACAGTTCTTTTTTGGAGACGTGCAGGGGGAGGCATTGTGTGTAGCGGTTTTTTAGTGTGGTTTTTCTCTCGGTCTATACAGATTTTTTGATATAATTTTCAGTTTGAACTACGACTTGTCTAGGGGTAGACCAAAAACATGGTCCAAATGTAGACCAATCCCCTCCACAACATAATATATAGGGGCTGGAGTTTCTAAGATTTAACGAAAATTCTAAACATACAACGAGTTTAGATAACACAAAAACAACTCTCTCACATAACTTCTAATTGTGGGGCCAAAATGTGGACCCCGGCTAACTCCAAAGACGGTGGGGCCCACCCTATGTGAGGAAATTGTTTTTGTGTTGTTTAAATGAAGTCCGACTTTGTGCACCCTTAGTTAACCGGGATGCAAGTTCCTCCCATTGTTATTCGTCTAACTCGTCAATGATTTTTATTCTATTTTTTTAATTTTTTTATTAAAACAATATTTACATTAATATGAATATATATTCAGAAAGTAGAAAAAGTTTGTTCTGTTCGGTCTCTTTAACTCTCTCCCTCTCTTCTCTCTTCCTCTCGGACTCTTGTCTACATCTTCTATTTCTACATTTTGTTTTCAGTTAACGAGTTGGATCTGATTGCAATTGTCTGTCTATGAATAATACCAGGAGATTCTTAGATTTAAGATCCATCTGTGTTCACAAGATAAACAATTAACGGAATATATGTTTAGGATTGCACTTTAAAAAATCAGAAAAGTTGGAAAGCCATCAAATCATGATCTTGATGATCAATAATACAAAGATCCTGCCAGTGATTTTAATTTAATTGCCTAAGCAGAACTACATGCTTCTTCACAACTATTATTTTATGAGAAAAATTGCTACCTTGCTGGACTTGGTTATGTATGTATATACTTGTTCTCAAATGAGTTTCACATTAGGTCACTACTAGATCTAATTAATCAGCTACGATCTAAGAATCTACAATTAGATTTCTACATGGAACTATCTATCTTATTATGATCTTCATTATGAATTGATGCAGCTAACCAAAAGAAAGATTTGACTGGATTTTTGTTGTTTTAGATGAATGACAGGGAATCAATTAGACTTAGTACTTCAGATTATTAAGTTTTTCTTGTTTTAGAATCCATTATTAAGATGCATTTTCCTCGTGAATCTTCAATTCAATCACCATAAAAAACGGGAACCATAAAATACGGGATAGGAGATTAATTAGGAAAGAGAAATACGGGATAGGAGATTAATGATAGATAACGTCCGTCAAAACTCATCAAATTGTATTGTACGGAATGTGCACCTGCGGGTGCACAAAGTTGCACTCGTTTAAATGTGTCGTATTATAGAGCTATTGAAGATTTAAGTGGGGCTTCCAAAATAGTTTGAATGACTGCCATCAGATTTTACGCCACCATGTTAATTGATTTAAATCAATTTTAGATTATTTTTTTTTTGTTATTACCTGATTAGAAAATAATGAAGGAATATTTTTTTTTGTTATTACCTGATTAGAAAATAATGAAGGCTGCTCATATTCTAGCAACATATGCACATGAATGGGTTATTAGAAAAAGAAAATCTGTTATATAACCCATTTAAGCAAGGAAATAGTTGGACAACCTATATCAGATGAAAATGTGAATACCTGTACGTAACCATAACCAATGAGAGCTTTGTATTTTAATGATACGGGGAGGTATAATTTTCTCTTTGACTCTGTGCGTTTGCAGAGTTTCCTTTGTGATTAATATTATCTCTATCTTGGTCCAGCTAACAAAAAAACATTAAAAAAACATTAAAAAAAACAATTTTCTTAAAGAACAGTACTCTTGTCATCTTGTACTAGAAACTGGATTGGGTACGTACTGCCATTTACTTATGCCTTCAAATGGAGTGAACACCCTGAGCTGTACACACCAAAAGGCCACTTGAGATCGGAGAGAATCATACAATTAATTATAGCTCTGTACGTACAACGTACGGTAAATTCACTTTGAGATTTTCACCGATATATAATTAGGTTATTCGAACATTATTAGAACATTTTTTTAGAATTCCACCCTCACCTTTTAACCTTGAAATATACTCGGGGTGAAACTGAAAGACTAAGGGTAAGTTCTAATGGGTTATGTCGAAAGAAATTCTCAAGATAAAAAATGAAACACAAATATACTAAGGGTATGTCGAAACAAATTGTCATGATAAATACGAAACAGAAATAAATGTCTGCAAGGTACGTTGTATTTTTAGCTCAACTCCCAAGTCTTGACCGCAAGGGAATTCTCAAAGTCCAATTTATTTATTCTTTTGAATGGAATTCTTAAGGTCATGTAGTTACAGGAAATCCCACAACTAACACCCCTTAATAATTTCTATAGATCTAAACATATTAATCATGAAAATGAAGATGATTGCTAAAAATGTAAAATGGACACAAGGATTTTTTACATGGTTCGAACAATGTGATCTACATCCATGGTTCTTCACTATAATTTATTTGGTGTTACATAAGATTCCATTAATGAAGTTTGGAGAGCTTTAGGTCTAGTTTTAGGTGATTGAGGAAGAAGATGGTGTGCCTCTCTTTTACAATTATGTGTATGTCATTTTTTCTCTCTCCTGCTCTCTTTCTTTATATATGCTAGGGCAACTAGATGGAAAATTACAAATATAACCTTGCTTACAAATAAAGGAAACTTGGCTAAGATAATATGTATGCGATCCTATTTTGCTAACTTGCTTCGACCCAAGAATAGCGCCACGCGGTGAGTACCATTTTTTGTATCTACAGGTATAAGTCACTGTACACGGTTTTGAGATTAATGCATTTCTATAGAGTTTAAAATGCAACTAACAGAGACTAAGTCCCATGCGAGAATACATTGAGTTCTGTCTAAACACCAAGAGAGATGAAGAGCTTGCAACAATGGTGGGATGTTCTTCAAAGAGAAAGTTGAAACCAAAAGGTAGATAGCGAAATACAAAGAAAAAGAAGATCATAGATTATGTTCCAGAAGATACGAAAAAAATCAATGCCATAGATTATCTTTCGGAGGATATCTGGTTTGAGATAGTTATCCATCTTCCTCTAAAACTAATCTTTCAGTTAAAACTTCTTACTGAACAATGCTATGCTCTAATCTCTAGTAATAATTTTATTGGAACGATTCATTGCTTTTGATTTTTCCCTTGTATGCTTGGTCGTTGTTTCTTCATGTTGGTGAGTAGTAGCGAGGTATCGTGTTACATGTAATGAGCTAAAATTGACGAGATGACATTTGATTCATATACTCTATTGTTGTTGGGGATTCTTGTTGTTGACGAAGTATGAAGTGAGCGAGATATCTTCATTAGTGAATATCCCGAGTTTCTTCTTTGCGAGCTTTGATCATGAAAGTTGGTTTTGATGATTTTTTTCCAAGTTTCCTTTTCTTCATTCTTGTGCGAAGTTCATTGTAAGTGCGAGTTTGAGCTTTACCGATGATAACCTTGCGTTGATGTTGCCTTTGATGACGAGTTGATGGTATCACTTCTTGTTCTTGTCTTGCCTCATTGTAGCTTTTCACATGACATTGGTTCATTTAACGACCTTATATTTGATTCATATCAAATCCATAAATTTTGAAAAAAAATACGCGAAGTGTATAATATGCATTTTCCCGTATATGTGTGCCTCCTTTTGCTTTGGTAGATGTAGGAACTAAAGATATCCGAAGCAAAAGTAATGTGCTTCCTTTTTCTTTCCCTTTCCCTTGTTTTGCTTGATGTCTTACTACTAGATAGCGAAGTATTGATGAAATATCCTCCCTTGGTTCATATAAACGTGAAGTATCCTTAGAAGTATATAATCCGAAGTATAAGAAGTACTCTTAGTTAACAATCTTCAAGAAGCATTCGTGGCGATAAGTATTGTCTTCAAGAAGTATGAATAATAAGAATTCCCCAAGTGTATTAAACATGATGCATGTTCGATGAATGTATGCAATTAGTATATTCTATATGTAGGTGATGAGTGAATGCTATATGCATGAAATGATATGCATTTTCTATATGTATGTGATGAGTGAATGCTAAATAGAGATAATATGTGTTACTTAGCTCATTGAGTCTTGAGAGTATTGATCTCGCTTTGTGTTGTTCCAATTCCTTATCACATAGCTTTGGTTCTTCGCATATTCATTGCTCCTTGCATGCTCATTTTCTTTGCTTCATCTATCTCGCTTTGGCTCCAAGTTCGCTCCGTGTGTCTCTTCGTCCAACTTTAGCTTGCATATTGCGTCACTTTATTGCCTCCAAGCCTGTTCCTTATTACTTCGTGTTGTATTCTGATTGACAGTCTTGCCTCTCGTTCATAGATCTGACTTCGTTGTTCTTATTCCTTTGTGTAGTTTTGTAGCTCATCCATACTTCTCTTTATTCTGCCTTTGCATGTGATTTTTGTGTTTTGTAACTCGTCATTTCCTGCAATCGTAACATAGCTTCATAGTAATAACGTATTGTATAAAATGATGTCTATGCCACTTGCTTTGATTCATAATTTGTCTCTTGCTTTTCATATTATGTCATTTCTTGTTTTCATGTTATATTGCCTCTTTTTTCTTTTATGTTATATTGCCTCTTTTCTTTTTCTTTTTATATGTTATATTGCCTTTTTATTATGTTATATTGCTCCTTGGTTATTCTCCTTCTGCCCGGCTTGCGATTGAGAATTGTTTCCACGAGGTCTTATTGTGCCTCCTGGTTAAGGTCTTATTGTCTTCTACTGGTATGCATAGGGTCTTACTTACCATAGACAGGTCTCACCATGCCCCGTTTCTTCTACTTGTTTGCCTCTTGTCTTCGGTCTTCATTGTACTTCTTCTCATTGATTGTTATTTAGAGGTCTTATTTCCTCCTAATTAAGGTCTTATTGTGCCTCACCCAGTTGTTCAGGGTATTCTTTCGGCGAAGTCTCAGGCGCTCTTTATTCCGACGAATTAAAGATCCATCAACCTCGCCTTAACACATTATGTCGAGGTCTTACTTCACGACAATATGACAGTCCTAATTATTCCCATGAATAATAGCCCCGTGACATTTCCGTCTTTTTTGGTCACTCAGCTCCCTAATCTGGAGGGTGCCGTCCCTTTATATTCCCCTGATTACCCCTTTTAAGGTTGGTATCAGTTGTTTTCGTGACTTCATATCCCTTCACCGATATGGCTCATGGTTACGAAGTCACACCCTTGGTGGGGTTTCTTTGGGACCGAGTGCAGAGTCATGCCAGGCCATCTACTATCTCCACTGGCTATGCTTCTACACCTTTTACCGAAGGCCATCACCGTAGGGACCCTCAGCGGATAGGTCTTATAATTTCCCCTATTTATCTCTCTGAGGGTTGTTCATGACGCGCGTTAGGTCTTATTATTGCCTCTTGCATCTTGTGCGAACTAGGTTGCACGCCATGAGTTCTCAGCCTCCCTAGGTAGAGGTTTTAAGTTTCCATAGAAACTGTTTTATTTCGTGGGTCTTATCGGCCTCCTAATGTGAGGTCTTACTTTCCTAATTAAAAGGTCTTATTTTGCCCGAATATTTCTCTTTGTTTATATGGGGTCTTATTGTTGCCCGGATATTTCTCTTTGTTTATATGGAGTCTTATTGTTGCCCGAATATTTCTCTTTGTTTATATGGGGTCTTATTGTTGCCCGAATATTTCTCTTTGTTTATATGGGGTCTTATTTTTGCCCTTTTCTTTGATCTTATTGACTCGTATCTTTCTTCTATTTATCTCTGTATAGTTCATGCTCGTTGCTTTTTGTTGCGGTTGTGCTTCACTGAACTCATACCTTGCTGAAGTTGTTTGTCAAGAGCCGTTACTGAATTTGTTTTGAACTCGTCACTTGCTTGGGAGCTTATTACTTCGTTGTATAATTATTCCTAACGAAGCATTTTTTCCTTTACTTTCTGCTTCTTGCTACATGCACTTGCTACGAGATAGTTGGGTCGCTGGGTTGTTGATACCACATCTCCTTTTCTGCCTCTGTGACGATGTTGATTGCTCCACTTCATCATTCTTGTCTCTCTTTCATTTGCGTCTTACTGAACTTGAATTCATTCTCTTTATATCGGCCTTGCTCGTGACTTTTCATTGCTGATGTTATTAAGTTGCTGTTACGAAGAGCTTGGTCATTATGCTCATCGAAATGGCAGAACTTGACTTGCTGGTTCCACTGAGCTGTTGCGTTTCTTTATGCATCGTATACATTGGTCTGGCTTGCTACCTCTTGCTGTTAGTGTTAAGAAGTACTTGGCTTGCTTGTTAGATTTGGGTACATTCTCTGTTTGCTGTTTTGTTGCTGGCGGATGTTCTTTCATTTCCTTTCCCATGCTGTATACGTTGCAATGAGTGTTTAAGAAAAATGGTTCGCCTGAATTTATTTCTGATGCTTGAATGAGTGACAAGAGGGTTGGTTCGCTGGTTAAGCTGGCTAACTCGCTTGTTGAGCTGTAAGAGTTTCATTGAATCTATCTTACTGACGAAGTGTTATACTGAATGAGTATTGCTGACAAAGATGTGATTATACGAAGTGAACTGACGAGACTACTACTGGCTAGGGGTGCTGATATTATTCTCTCCTTGCGTACTTCGAGTTGTGCTTATAACTAAATTTGCAGCTTGCCGAAGTTAATGACCAAAGTGAACTAAATTCGTATCTTTTTCTCCTCAATGGGTCTGATATATGTTGAATCTTGCTTTGTCTCCCCAACTTCATGTCTGTCCTGAGTTTATCTTCGTAGATTTGCTGACGAAGTAAGCTTCATAGTATCCCTTCTTCGCTGAAGTATTTTACGAGTGATGATAATTCTGCGAAGTGATCTCTGCTCTTCATCTTCGCCGGAATTTGTGTTGTTCTTTGCATGAGTTTGAGTGAGTTGATTGACTTGCTGGTTTAGCTGCATCAACTTCGCCGGAACAGTGTATGTGATTGACGAAGTAAGTTATGTTAACCTCTTTTCCTTCCTCATTCTCTGAAGTTATTGACGAAGCATACTTCGTTAGTGCATATTTCCTTTTCTCCGTTGCTTCCCTGCCTCATCCTTTGTTGGAGTTACGAATTGTTTACTTTGTTGGCTGCTTATGTTAACTGATTTTGCTCGCTTGGAATCTTGTTGGACTTGACGAGAATTCATTTTCTGCAGAGTTTATATCTTCATCAGTTGACCCGATCCGAAGTGTGTTGTTTTCTTATGAAGCTTCGACAAAGTTTGCTGTGATTATAGTGGCTTCGTCAAATTTCTTTGCTTTACGAAGTATCCCTGCCTTCTGTCATAAAATTAAAGTTTTGTTGATGTTTGAAGTGCTATTTGGCGAATTGAACTCCCTTAGTAATTGTTTTTCAACTTTCTGGCGAAAAACAGTATTTCCGAGAACATAATTTTGTGTAGCATTTCTGAGTCTCTTCTCCTTTTGTTCTTTATATTTCCTTTTGATCGTGTTACTCATTGCCCTTGGAATTGATTCATCTGGAGAGAGGTATGTTCTTGCTGACGTTCACTTCTTTGTTGGGAAGACTGATTGCTAGTGAATGACAACTTCCTTTGTCTCATATCCAACACTGTCATGCCTTCTCGTTAATGTTGAGGAATGCCATTGAGTTGTCACTGCTACTATACGCCTCTCTGTATGCATTTGTTTGTCGGAAGTCTCAAGTTTGTCATTTCGTGTCTTTGGGTACATGTGGCTTGTAACTCAAATGAGTAAATGTCATAAAAAATCATAATAGTTCCATTAAGATGATAAATAACTTATAGCAGTTCATAGAATTGTTCATGTTTCAGAGGTATGCTTAGCAAGAATACAATACGATATTTGTTTGAGTAAGAGACAAGAGGATAAGAATGCTTCCCTTCTGGTCGTAATGTTTGTAGTCCTCGAGCTAGAGTTGATCTTATTCTTGACTCTAGATTTCTTCCGAAAACATCACTGTTTCCCCGTCCTTCTTGGCTATTCTGCTCGTGGTTATATATATGCCTCCTTTGGTTGCTTTGTCGAAGTTGATGACAAAACTTGTTGACGAAGTGAATTTGGTTGGAACTTGTCCTGAGCCTGTAAGCTTCATTCTCTCTGTTTGGTTAATGGTTGTGGTGAACTCATGGTCACGAGGTTTTGCTCCACTAACTGAACTCTCCTTCGGGTCATATATTTCATATTTGCTAAGTTGTTTTGTTGTAATTGTAGATGAAGTAACTTCGTTGTTTACTGGTGATGCTCTGGCGAAGTAAGTTTTGACTATCTTATCTCTTTTCTTTGCTGGTTCCTCCTCTAATCCAATGTTGATGACGAGATGGATGAATTGCAGTGACGAGAATCTGTGTTAGCCTTTCTCCTTTCTTAAGTTCTTCTTATCTTTCACGAAGCATTTTGATCAAAATATTGCTTAAGCTGTTGAAGATGAAGACTTGACTTCTGAAGCTGGTTCCACCAAATACTTTGCTTAAATTGTTTCCTTTGTTAACGAAGCAGGCTTCTTTTGTTTCCTTTCTTCGCTGATCTCTTGGTAGTTTTATTTTCGACGAAGTGACTTCTTCGATAAATTTTGCTGGAGCTTTTGACGAACTCTGCTTTTCTTTTCTTTAATGGAGAAGAGATTTTCTTGAAGAATTCGTGGTTTTCAGTGATTTGCTGCGAAATAAAGTTCCTTGAAGCCACCTATCCAGATTTTTTCATTAACTCCTAGAACGATGAAGTAGTGATGCTACATGTCTTATGGAGTTCAGATCGTCACTGGCGATGCAAGTGCGCAACTACGACTTCATTTCTTCTTTGGAGCTTTATGCACGGAGCAATTCTTCCATCGTCTTCTTTGGATCGCTGGATTGCTTGTGCTTCATTCCTTGCCTGTAAAGGCTTTGCCGGATAATTGTTTTGCCTGCTCCTGGTAGAGATTCATACTGCTCCTGTGAATTTTATTTATCGGTTAGTAACTGCCCAGTTAAGCTAAAATCAAATCATGAAATCGTAGTATAATATTCTTTCACGAGTAGCTTTATTCGTCTATGATTATGAGCCAGATTGGTGCTACTGTACTCATTGGTATGAATACTCTTTTGAATGAATTCCTTTAATCAAACTCTTATAAGGATTCTACTGATTGATACTACTCCATGTAGCAATTTTTAAATTCAAAGATGAAAGGAAAAGAATACTCCCTTTTAATCATTTTATTCGTTCCCCTTTCAAGTATTATTCGTTCTCGTTGTTGGTTCTGGAATGACGTTTCTGATAGTCAGGCGAAGCAGTGTCTTCATATCTAATTGACGAAGTAATTTATTGCTGATCCCTGGCTGGTCAAACTAGCGAGTTGAGCCTGAGATGTTACGTCTTTGCGAGTTAATTCGTTCCTTTCTGAATTGGTTCATCTGTTCCGTAGTGATTGTACTGATAATCTCCAGGTCTGATAGGCGAGTAGGTAAATTTGCTAAAACTACCATCTTTGTCGAGTTAGTTGGTGATGAAATAAGTTTTCGTCTTTTACGAAGTAACTTCTTCCAAATACTTCGTTAATTTATTTCTGCAAATACTTCGCGTGAGATACCGATGACATAGGCTTGACTGCAATATCTCTTTTCTTCTTCCCGTGACTGAAAGTTACGAGTTGTTCTGCTTCGTGAATCATCATGGATAGCAATTTATATGCCCCACGAAGTTATCTGATTTCTCCCTTGCTTTATCTTCACATACTTAAGAAATACTTCGTTTAATGAGGCCTAAAACTTGTTTTCTGCGATATGCACTTCAAGATTGTGATATGTTGTTCCACGAAAACTATTTGGCTTTACCTAAATCATAAATAGATATGATCACTGTGTTTTTCTCCTTCGCTGGAATTGATGATGATAAAGTTTTGACCATAGTATTTTCCTCCTTCGCTCTTGGTGATTCTTTCCCGGAGAAATTTCCACTTCTACTTCGCTGCTTCCATTTTGGTTCAAAATTTTCCAGATCTGGATATCAGAAAAGCACAAGATAAAGTGAAATAATGAAGAGATTTGCTTCTTTTCGAGAAGTTTGTTGATGTTGATTCACTCTGGCTGTACTTTCATCCTCTCCATCGTTTGATTTCACAAGACTCTTGAATCATTTGTTTCCCGAAGATTTAAGTTCCTTTTTTACCCTTGAAGCTTAGAGATCCAGTGAGATTTTTCGATGATTGTAACAAAACTTCGCTATAACTTTCTTGAATCAACAATCAGGGTCGGATAAATCCATTACCCATCCCTGTTTCTGGACGTCAAAATGTAACTGCAAATAATCCTACAACACACCCATTTTCATAATTCCTCAATTCAAACACCAAATTCTAGATCTAGACTTGATCCATTCACAAAACATGAAAATAAATGCTAGTAATGTAAAAGAGACACACAATTTTTACATGGTTCGATCCATAATGGGATCTACATCCATGATTCTTCACTATGATATTTTATGTTTACATGAAAACTCCATTAATGAGTTTTTGGAGCTCTAGTTCTAGTTTTTGGGAAGAAGAATATGATAGAGAAAATAAAATCAGATCCCTTTCTCTCTCTTAGCCTTTTTCTTTAAGTACTAGAGAGTAGAAATGAATTTACATAAATGTCTTATATTTACAAATTAAGGAAACTAAGCTAAGATGGGATGTATTCTATCCTATGACACCACGCGTCGAGTCATATTTTGGCATCTACAAGGCAACAAGGTAGTTAGCTCACAATTTCAGAGTCGTATAATTTTTTATATACTATGATGTAATATGCCAAGTATCACATGTCAATGGCACATAAAGGTTGGATTGCTATTTTGTTCTTCAACAATATTAAGCAAAAAGAATATAGAAAATACTCTGCTATAAACTGGATTATCTGAAATTAACTTCAGAGGAAACATCTTTGATCTCAAGAAAAGTTTATTTGAAAACCAACAGAAATATTATGCACATTGGTTTGTATCTCATAATGTGCATTACCGCATTAAATCAAACAAATTTCACGCCAGAGAAAGACAACTGAAGTAAGCAGATAATCCATGGAAGGATATATGATGGTAGGCGTCGAAGATATGCAACATTTACGTCTTCATGGTGTTTCTAGCCAAACTTTTGTCTAACAGAAACTGTGTAATGTACTAACCTATATCGTCCAAGCAAAGTAAAGGAATTGGTAAGAAATTTAGTAGGAAATCCAAAAATACAGGTATGCTCCCAAATGGTACTCTCTCAAGTTTAAAAATGAAAAAGCATCATAAATCTAAAGTCCCTAACAAAGTATCGGCAGATAAACTCATGGATTTTGGTTCTTCTTGGGGATTAGAATTTCCACTTCGAAAGACTAATCGTGAAGAAATGTTTAGAGATCTCGCAAAAAATCACGATGATCTAATTATAGAAAATGTTGATGCTGCTAATTGACAATAGGCAGTGGTCTTCATTGAGGTTTGCAAGTGGCTTTTTGATTTTTAGGTTTCACAATTTGTGTCTTCATCTGTTGATACACTTTGCTTTAGCTTTTCTTTTGTTTTTGCATCTTTTGTGAGCTTTTCGCTCTTTGTCAGATGTATTCGCCCGTACACGACTTGTGTGCATTTTAATATATCCTCTTTGACCGATCAAAAAAAAAAAACATGTACTGTATAATAATTCTTGGTTAAGAGGAAAAATCATCCAACATTTATCCAAACCCTTCTTTTCTGTTTATATAATGGGATAATAAGACAATGTAGTACCTATAACTGGAATGCTCTGACTCTTTCTTCGGCAAGGACATCCTTTGTTTAATGCAGCTCCTATGTTGTAAATATGAACAAAGCAAAATCATATAAAACCCTTTAAGAAGCAGGCTCTAAAAAAAATAAAAAATCATTGACGAAGTTTTAATGTTCCGGCGCTTTCATTTATGCTGCAAATTGTAAGTATTCACACCCTTCAATAATGAATTGCACTTGAAAGGACTATCTAGTATAAAATTCAAGGAAAATTCGACTGCGTGGTATCTCTAGATCTTACCTGCAAAATAAGAGTTCTCTATGTAGCTGCCACATCGGGATAACTTTACAGGTCGCAAATGCTGACCTAGTCTAATTTTGTTTGCAATATTAAACTGTTTGCACCTCAATAATGGAAATGCTTAAGGTATGCTTATGGAAAAAAATCTGCTTCGAAAAAAAAATTTCGAAAATATGAAAGCTTTAGAAAAACCATGATCACAAAAGATTGTAATCCTTACACATCCTTACCTAAGTGTTTGTGTTGAGCCCAATTATACAATGAAAGAAGGAGATGATCTGATGGACTTAGCATACTGAGAGTGTGAGGTGTAAATTGGGCCAGGCCAGCACGTTTATGGCACAGCACAACACGTTAAATTTCGAGCACATTACGGCATATCACGTGACCTGGCACAGCAAGGACACAACACGTTAGCTTAGTGTGCTATGTTGTGCCAGACAAATAACACTTTATAACTAATATTGTTATTGGGTGATAGTATCCTAGGCCAGAGACTTTCAGGCCAGAAACTAATTAGACTTTCAATCCAAGATTCTACCTTCCAAAGTTCTATAGTTTGAAATCCAACCTAAAAGATTCTATTGGCAGCCAATCTGACAGATTTATAAGTACATTATCCAATGCGTTAAATATAGAGGTACTTGAGTATGCATCACTAAACTTGTGTAGGGGCAAAATATCGCACAAGACAAAACATACAACTTCGCCCTAGACAAAACAATCTCAAGCACGACAGATAGAGACAACTTCTGAAAAGTAAATCAATAAGACAAACAGAGTCCCAGCATGTGAGTCTTGGTTGTCTTCTTCTATGATAACTATCTATATAAAGTCTAAAAAGACAATGAAAGAGAGGGATATACATTATTATTATCTTCTTCTTCTCTTTTATCCTCCATCACCACTTAGATATAGAGCTCCACAAAAACTCTCTAATGGAGTCTCATGTAACATCAATGTAATTTCATACTCATAGTAAACACCCATGGATGTAGATCATTTCATAGATCGAACCACTTAAAAAACCATGCGTCTATTTACATTTCTAGCACTTTATTTTAGCTCTTTATTTGAGATTTGAAGATGAAATATGTTAGATTTAGGAATCGGAAGTATGTTAGCTCTTTATCTGCAACTACAACTTGTATTTGTTATACATAATGTCTTATCCTCCCACCTAAACTTGCTAAAGAAATCACCTTGATAAGGTGAGAGGGACAGACATTATGTCCAGAGGATACAATTGAACACCAGATGGTAGAGGGATGGCCCCGCCCAACTACCATTGGATCAATTCCCAGGATTTCCCGGATCATTGTTATCTTTTTTGAAAGGGAATTGCGAAGGTCCAACAAGAACCTAGTATAACATATCAAGGAAATTCTAGAAATTTTAGGGTTTTCTAATGTGAACTATGATAAATAATCAGTTGAGGTGACTCTATGTTTACCAAGAGAGCCGAAAAGCAGAAAAAAAAGAAGAAAGAAACACCTTTTACAAGTTAAAACAATGGTGGTGGGATGTTCTTCAAAGAGAAAATCGAAACCAAAAGCTGGAAAGCGTACAAAGAAAAACCGTATCATAGATGATATGCCAGAGAAAATCAATGTCATAGATTATCTTTCAGAGGACAACTGGTTTGAGATATTTACCCATCTTCCTCTAAAACTTATCTTTCGGATGAAACTTCTTTCTAAACAATGGTATTTTCTAATTTCTAGCCCTAATTTTATGACTAGGAAATTGAATCTATGCACTTTTTATTTCAAATTTCGCCCTGTTAATCAACCTCTTATTAGATACCAATCCATTCCAATCGTATTTACCTTAAATACTGATCCTTCTGATTATTTCACAGCAGATCAAGAATATATCCATTATGGGTTATCTTTAAAGTTCCTTCCAAAATCCACACAAAACCGACTATGTATTCTAGGTTCTAGTAATGGTTTGCTTCTCTGTCGTTTTATACCCTGTGAAGGCGGAGTATGCTTCTATTACATTTATAATCCACTCAGCAGATTATCGGTTTTTCTTAGGGGTTCATCAGATTATGATAATGATGAGCAAGACACTCATGTTTTGGTATTTGAATCATCCTCGTCCACTTTGAACAGTAATCCAACTGATTTCAAGGTCATTCGTATACCAGAAATAACAATTCCTAGGAAGAAATTCTATCTTAAAATATACTCTTCCGATGAAGGTCAATGGAGAAATTATAAGGTTTTGTTCTCACATAAAATCACGATGCTGTACCAAAACAAGAACAAGGTAGTTAGAGATCAAGATGGACGCTTATACTGGATTATAGAATCAAATAAGATTGTAACTTATGATCTCAAGAACAATATAGGTGGTATTGGTGAATGCATGTTGATTGAATTGCCGAAGAATGAAGAAGAAAATGGCCATGGATCAGACAGCGCTGCTCGATCATGTCTTGCTGAGTCAGAAGGGTACATCTTTTACATTAGAATAGAAATCAGGCAGATGAATGTTAGTGTTTGGTTGCTAGAGGAGGAAAAGGATGATGAACAATGGTCCTGGAAAGTAGTTCATAAGATTAAAGTAAATGAAATGTTAGCAGGTTATGATTGGAACGACACCAGGATCACAAACATGAAACCTTTAGGTTTTAGTCCCATGAACAAGAACATTGTGTTTTGGCAGAGTGATGAATACATTTTACAGTATAAAATACTAACTAGAAGATTACAGATGCTCTCGCTTAGTTCTCATTTGCATGGTCCTATATCATCTTATGAATTTGGGGTGTTACCATTTCTTGCGACAACAAAGCCAACAACATTGAAGTACAATTCCTTGTATGGCATCGTTGGAATCGATGTAATATAATTAAGGCCTATAATTAATGGGTATGTACTCGCTTTAGCTTTGCTTTCAATTGATTTTCTAATTAACAAAATTAAACCCTCGAAACATGTTAAGTTATTTCATATCCTCTATACCCGAAAGACCTAAATGTTACATCCATCAGCAGTTTATATCATTTTTTCTTCTTGATCCTATAACTTGAATTATGATGGCATAGGGAAATGTGAATATTTGCCGGTAGATTATTTGTTGGTTCAGCCATATACCTATTTTGAGGAGAATTAGTTCGTCTGTTTTTTACACAAGACATCACATACATAACTGTTAGGAATCTTAGGAATGTTGGTTCGAGTGTATACCTGCTATTTGTTGGTAAAATACCATTTGAGTTCGTCTTCATCATTTCAATTTTCAGCAAGATTTAGAATAAAACCTGTGGCAATGACATTCTTTTCTATGTTATTTTGATATTGTTTGGATCGAGTCCTTTGGAGCTTTCATCCTGTCTGTGAGTTCATTCTTTAGTTTTGTCCATGTTAGGGCACATGTTTCAACTTTTGACAAATTCTGAACTATCGTCATTTGCTTCGCTTAGGTACTCTTACACTCTCTATACTTGCCCTTTTCTGCAGGTACATGGAGTTCCAGATTTACCTCACAATCCATCGTATCCGAAGGAATTCTTCTGATATTCCTAGGAGAAAACCCCTTAAAAATTTGTGAAAAAAAGTGCAAGTCCATTTTGGTTGTACCCATAGGATCAGTTGAGAGCCCACTAGACAAAGTGCATGTTCAAGTTCAACCCAGCTTGCCTTAGATAAGACGTGTGCGTTTTAAATCAGATTTAACTTAATGCTACCATAATGCTGGTAATTTTTAAAAAAAAATAAAAAAAATATTTGATCCTTTAACCCTATCCCTAGAATCCAACTTTCAGTTGGAAACTATCTTTGGGGGAAAATATTTTCCTGTGTTTTGTTTTTGAGTTCTCTTTTCTGATTAAAATTTATCTCTATCTTAGACACCAAAAAAAAAAAAAAACAGTACAACAGAAACAAGCAATTCTTGTTAAAGAATACTATTGTCATCTTGTGCTACAAACTGAATTTTGTACTTACTGGCAGTTGCTTATGCCTTCAGTGAGCAGTACGCACCAAAATGCCACTTGAGATTGGAGTATCATACAACCCATTCTAGCCCTGCACGTACTGTCAACTCACTTTGTGTTTTTCAAAGATAATTAGGTTATTTATTTACGGTAAGTAAGTAGTTGAGTATTGACATTGTTATAACATTATTTAGAATTCCACCCCCATCTTTTAATACCTGAAAATATACTAAGGGTATGTCGAAAGAAATTGCCATGATAAATACGAAACATAAATAAATGTCTGCAAGGTACGTTGTATTTGTAGCTCGACTCCCAAGTCTTGACCACAATGGAATTCTCAAGGTCCAATTTATTATTCTTTTGAATGGAATTCCTAAGGTCCAATACCGGTTTTGAGATTAACGCATTTCTACAGAGTTTAAAATGCAACTAACACAGGAGAAGAAGAAGAAGACCCATGCGAGATTGAGTTCTTTATAAACACACAATCAAAGTTTAAAATGCAACGATGGTGGGATGCTCTTCAAAGAGAAAGTTGAAGCCAAAAGGTAGAAGAGAAATACAAATAAAAAAAAGATCATAGATTCTTTTCCAGAAGATAATGTAGGGGCGAAATATCGCACAAGACAAATATACAACTTCGCTCTAGACAAAATAACCTTAAGCACGAAGACATAACAATTACCAAGAAACAAGGCGAAGAGTAATCACGCGACAATAGAGAAGAAGCGCGAACGTATAGTTACGAGGTAAAGATAACGCGATTACTAACTCCATCAGATGAAGCGCGAAGAACCAAGCGACCGCGCGAATGACAGAAACAGCTCCCAAAAGCCTAGCGAGTAAGACAAACTGAAACAGAACCAGTCAACTATGATGTTGCACGTGAATCATGTATATGCAAATTTAAGATTTGAGGGTAATGCCAAACAGTACAAAGACTTTAAAACAAGAAAACTCTATAAATCCTAGGAATTTTAATTGAGTTACCAAACACACAAGGGATTTATATGAATCCCAGAATTTCTAATCCCATGGAATTATAAATTCCTGGAAACAATAAATTCTACAAACAAACCCACCATTAAGGAAATTATTTTTGGAATTAATTTCCTAAAGAGAAAACTAGCAAAAATAGTATCCAGTAGACACACAACTTAGTGTATGGTGGTGTATGCGCACATTTCATGGGTTGGGCCATGTATCTTGAGATACACTAAGAAACTGCCTATATAAGGACTCAGAAATGATAAAGGGAGAGATCAGTTGTGAGAGATACACTAAGAAATTTATCAGTAAGAGATAATATCATAAATGTTTATGTTGATCATCATAACTTAGACTTTGTGTTATTATCATTCCGTGGGTGTGGTTGTGGGATTTTCCACAACTATGGATATGAAGAAAATCAATGTCATAGATTATCTCTTGGAGGATATCTGGTTTGAGATAGTTACCCATCTTCCTCTAAAACTAATCTTTCAGGTAAAGCTTCTTTCTAAACAATGCTTTGCTCTAATCTCTAGTAATAATTTTATGACCAGGAAGTTGAATATCTGCACTTTCCTTTATAAAATTCGCTTTGTGAATCAACCTCTTGTTAATTGCGAATCGATTCCGATTGTATTTTCCTTAAATACTGATTCTTCTGATTATTCCATATCTGATGAAGAATATATCCATGATGGGTTTTCTTTGAAGTTTCTTCCCGAAATCATGCAAGCAGGACTATCTTTTTTAGGTTCTAGCAATGGTTTGCTTCTATGTCGTTATTCATACCATGGTACTATTTCATTTGTAATCCACTCACCAGAAAATGGAGTGAAATATACTTATCGGTATCTGATTGTTATGCAGAGCATGACTCTCATGTTTAAATATGTGAATCTCCCTTGTCCACATTGAACACTAATCCTACTTGTTTTAAGGTGGTTCGTATTCCACATATAGTGACACCTAAAAAGAAATTCTACGTTGGAGTATTCTCTTCCGATACAGGTTATTGGAGATATTATAAGGTTTTTTGTTCAGATAAAATCACTATGAAAGATAAGAAGAAGATAGTTAGTGATCGAAATGGATACTTGTATTGGATTATAGATTCAAATAAGATTGTAACTTATGATCCCCAGAAATATGCAAGTCGTAGTACTGGTAAATGTGTGTTGATTGACTTGGCGAAGAATGGAGAAGAAGAGGACCATGGATCAACCATTGTCACTCAATCATGTATTGATTAATCAGAAGGGTTTATCTTTTACATTATAGCAAGGGTTATGGGGGTTGAGAGTCTCTTTCAAAATGAAAGAGTAGATCAAATTTGATCAAATTAGGTCCTACTATGGGTAGAGGGAAACCCCCTTTCACCCAAAACTAATTCAACCTCTCTTTCATCCGATCGAGTGAGTGAAAGTCTTCACCACATGATAATAGTTTGTCTGAAATAAATAAAGATAAAATGGCAAACTGTTTGCATTTCAGTTTTTTTTTTGTTCAAACGGCTATTGGTTTGCCGTATTATTAGATTTAAGTTTTACAAGGCTGACAATCTCCCGTATTTGCAGGAGGAGGAGAAATGCGAGAGTGATGGCGAGAAAAAGAGAATGATTGAGAAAACTTTGCTGCTACTAAGTCGTGTCAATTCAAAACTGGCCATTTTTAGATAATGTTAGTAATTTTTAGCTGTAACATAATTTTCCACTAGATCTGGTTTTACCTTTATCCACCATAACACCTTTTCTTCAAACTTTGTTTCTTCTCTGCTTCCACATTAGCTTAAAAATTATTTTATCAATGGTGGTTTCTCTAGTTTGAGGACTAATTGTGAGAAGAAAAAAAAGACCCACATTAAAAAAAAAAACGAAGAAAGTTTCTGATTCTGATATAATGCCAATATCTTGGGTTTACTTTTAGAGTCTTCTCACCAAGAGTGTATTGTTGTCAGAAGAGTATTTCATGGAAAACGTAATGTATACAGATTATGAAGTTAAGGTTTTTCAAACGGTACCCAGTTTGCTGTCCAGTTTATTTTTTCTTACCAAATGAAAAACTATTTGACATGTAGTCTCTTATCCTTCCATCCCATGGTTGGTTTCACACTCTTTCAGGTAGACGCTCTTTCATTTTGAAAGGGATAGACTCTAAAATAGTTTATCCCATAGCCCTTGCTCTTAGAAAGAGTTCCTCTTCTCCAGACTGAAAGTCTTACCTCAAGTTTTGCAATGATGGGATCCCATATATTGGTAGAAGAAGGTTTGGCGCCTAATGGCATACCCAGATACATGAAAGGTATAGAGTCAGTTGCACACCCAAGTTCAGCATCCCACTCATTGATATTAGAGACCTCGCCAATTGGAATGACTCTAGTTTTGCTAGTGTTCACCTTGAGTCCTGCAATATATTCGAAACATTTGAGGGTTGAGAATAGGTTTATCAATTCCTCCTTATTATCTAAAAGAATATTTTGTCATCCGCAAAATGAAGATGGTTTATAATTAGGCCATTTCGAGAGACCAAGAAACCATGTAACAACTTCAAGTCAGCCGCTCTTTCTAAGACACGTGAGAAGCCCTCCATAGCAATGTTGAATGAAAGGGGGATAAAGGACACCCTTTTCGAACTCCTCTAGTATTACCAAAATAACCAAAAGAAGACCCATTAATCATGACCAAAAAAGTAGCTGTGGAGTAACAAAACTTTAACCAATTGCACCATTTTGAGTTAAAACCCATCTTATATAACACAAACTCTAGGTAACTCCAATGTACCCTATCAAAAGCCTTGTCAAGGTCAATCTTGCAAATCTCTCCAGGTTTTCCATCTTTTAATCTTTAATCGACAAGCTCATTTGCGATTAGAATCCCATCAGTAATTTGTCTTCCTTCGATGTAGGAAAACTGCACGAAAGAAATGAGTTTTGTCATAACCAATTTTTGACGAGAAGAAAGAACTTTAGAAATGATTTTATACACACTAGTCTAAAGACATATAGGCCTATAGTCTTTCATAGTTTCTATATAATCTTTCTTCGGTACCTAAGTGATAAAAGTAGAGTTGTGTTTCTCATCTATCCTGCCATTCCCACGGAATTCAGATATTGTTGCCATTATGTCACCTTTATAAAATACCAACATTTTTGAAATAAAATAATTGGAAACCCGTCAGGTCCTGGAGAATTATTTGACCAAGATCTGTTGTAGCTTGTAGTACCTTCGCTTCAGTGAAAACTGCATCTAGAATCTCAGATTCTATCGATTTGATGTTGTCAAAAGTAATGTCTTCTAATTCAGGCCTAATTACTTCTTCTTCTCTAAACAAATCTCTGTAGAAGCTAACAATATGATTTTGCAACTTGAGTCTTTCTAAAGCCAATTCCCCATTGATGTAAAGTTTTCTAATTCTATTGTAACATTGAGAGTTAAGTTGGCAATTGAAATCATTTAAGCATTAATTCTTTGATCACCACAATCCTTCTAAATGATGAAGATACTCTAATTCGTTCCAGACATCATGAATTCAACTCAACAAATTACATAAACAAAAGACTTTCGAGATAGATAACTGTTTTGCACCAATAATATTTCTTTAGTTAAGGACTATTCAAGGTAGAGTGGAACAATTACATGTTTTCTAACAAGAACTGAATAATCGAACTGAAAGGACGTACTACGTACATCACCAGTATTTCTTTATCAAAGTACGTTTTAAGAGAGACCGCAACAATGGATAAATATTAGTAGTCAGTTGACAAATTACTCCCTCTATTCCATTTTACTTGATGTTGCAAAGCTTTTCATGCAGATTAAGGAACACTAGAGAGAGTTAAATTTTTCCAATTCTACCCATATTAATACCTTTTAAAGAAATTAAATGATCTAGTTTTTAGTTTCTAGATTCTAGGGAAAGTTACCAATCCCATTGTAATTTACTTGGGATGTACCAAATTTTTATGGATTAGAGTATATATCCTCCATGGGGAATATTTAAAAATTGGAGTAATTGTTTATGTGTTGATTACTATGAGAATTAATGCTCTGGTGTGATTCCAAAGCAAGGATAAATCAGAGAGAATTTGGGAAAAATACTAAAACTCTCATCTATTTTGGAACAAAAATGAACCCTAAAACATCAAGTAAAGTGGAACGGATTGAGTATTATCAATTTCATTCTCACTCTTTCCAAAGGCACTGCCGAATCCCATCAAAGGCCGACCCTAACTCCACAACCTCCACCTTGAATATGATAAGAGCATACGGATAAATAGAAAGTTTAGATTTATAATGGGCATAAGATTTATATTCTCTAATAATACCTCTCTCTTTCAATCCAATTTTTTTTTTGGAAAAACGCCCCTGAAAATGCGGGTACCTAGTACACCACCAACTTTTTCTTTTGGGAACCAGTATAGACAATCCATGTACAATTTATACGTTCGAATACGTAACTGTATTTAAGATTACTTTAACAAGGTAAACCTAGTATGCACATGAACTATTTATGAACCGAATTCCAACAAGAACAAGTTTTGTAATCTATATTTCAAGATACAAATTCACCAATACGAGTCTGATAGGTTCTTACAGCTATGTTAATATAATATAGGTTTACACACGCACAACCTGTGATACTTCAATTATAAAGATAAAACATGTGGAAAAGAAATAACACAGACAGTAAAAGTTTTGTTAATGAGTAAACCGGAACTGCAGAAAACCCCCGGGACCTAGTCCATATTGAACACACATTGATTATAAGTTGTTACATCAATTACCTAATACATATTCGGACTAGATGTAATACTTGTTTCAGCTGTATTCAAGCACCTGTAAAACTCCAAGCAGAACACCGATTCTGTTTAAGAATTCTTCTCACAAATCTTCAAGCAGAACACCAATTCTCTTTAGAAGATACTCTTGAAAACTTAATTGAGTCTTCCTCACAAGATCACTTATGATATATTTCTCTATCAATTCTAGGGTTTATAAAAAAAACCTAGGAACAAGAACTGAAACTATCAAGAAGATAGATTCTTTGTGCTGTACGATCCCCAAGTAAAGTCTTATGAAACCTCACACTTGTTCATGAAGAACAAAGTTATGGGAAACAACCTTATGTGACCAAAAAACATTTTTTCAAGGGATAGGTTGTATTATCACATGAAAACTCTATTTATAGTGAATGACCAAGTCTAGGTTTCTTTGGAACCAAGCTACCTTGTCTAGGAGACAAAAACCCAAGTATATGGCAAATATATGGGTTTGGTCACATAGGTACGTGTACCATCGCAAAATCCCGTGTACTACTTCATATTCATGAATCAACCTCATCTACACAAATAAGTGTTGCTATAACGAATCACTCATAACTTCTTTGTTATAACTCGGAATTGAGTGATTCTTGCCCTGTTCAATTCGTATGATCATTCAATACAACATGAAAACATTTACAGGGATAAGGGTCATACTAATTAAAATCATGATCCCAAACTCTTCTAATATATACAAAAATGTATATTTATCGTCAGAGGAATTATTCCATAGATTGAGCACTTATTTCGGTAGATAGAGAGGTAGAGTAAACAAGAGAATCAAGTATTCGTACCAACCTATAATGAAGTTATTCATGGATGTGTTCCTATAGTCTTCAATCTCCATTCTTCAAGAATAGCTTCGTTTCTATACTCTACTTCTTAGACCTAATCTAGTCTGAAACTAACATTAGTGTACTAATCAAGAATCCGTTTTGGCAACTGGAGACTAAATTTGAAAACTAACTTTACATACCAATGCTAGTGGGTTCAACCGAGAAATACTTTAACAATCTCCCTCTTTGTCAATTTTAGTGACAAAACCATTTTACATATGCACTAATTTCAATATGCTTCTTGATTTCTTGAATCTTCAATGTCTTCGACTATGCATGTGTTCATTCTGTACTTATTTAAGATCTGTAGCATAGTATTGTTCCCTTCCTCAAAGTTTAATTGTACCACAAATTTGAAGCAATACTATGGTCATATGTTTCTCCCCCTTAGTCAATACTTCAACCTTTTGCATAATAGGTGAAACCTATAGATATAAATCCACCCACCTTACATTATGATCCGTAAACCATATGTATGTAGTATGAAACTACTAAGTAATTCTCCCTCTTTCTGTCAATATACATTGGCAAAGGTACAAATACTATGGGATTATAATGAATTTATCAAAAGATAATTCATGACCAAAGATACATATCAATTTTTACTTTAGATGATATCACAGAGTTAAAAACATGCATATTGCCTTATTAATTAGACGAATTTAGAACGTGCTTTGAATATACTATTTTACACGATTTTTATTGATAGTCGTGGATATACTCACTCATCTTGAATAATGAAAATGAAAAAATGATGTATCACAAGCACCAAGTCGTAGCATAAAAAAAGAAAATAAAATAAGGAAGAGGATTGAGTATAGGGTCGATCATTTTCACGATCTACCTTAAAACATCCATGAATTCGTATTCTGGAAGATTTTTTTTTGGTCATTTATAAATTTATCAAAATAAAATATCTTGTGTAATAGTTTAACAAACAATGAACAGAATGCTTCAAAAGAGAATAAAAAAAATGAACAGAGGGAAGTGGAGGATTTACCATGAGAAAAGGAATGGTTCGCCAAAAGTTGTTGAGAACGTTAATAATCAAATTATAATTCGTGACAGCATAAATGGTAGGGCCAGGAAATTTACCATTAATCAATATAACATGTTGAGGAAATGCACTACTAACAACATTTATCGCACCATATGTAACATTTCATTCGAATAATCTGTACGGATCTTCGGCATTGGTGGATGCAAGAAGAAGAACAATTGATAACAAAATCTTCGCTAATCTTAGCGAACACATAATTTTTATCTCTATAGCGTGATCAAAGAGTAGAATAAAGAGAAAAACAAGTGAGTGAGAGGGGTGCAAATAGAGACAAATGATTATTTCCTCTACAATGAAGTAAAACTCACATACTTATAGAGAGAAGAGGAGGTGATAGTATATTGGTGGTAATGATAAAAACCGTGTTAAAAGTTGTCAAGTTTTAGCTAGTGTCGTTCCTGACAGAAAGAACGAAAGACGGAACTTATATACATGATTCTTAATGTTCTTGACACACAAGTTTGTAGTCTGAAAAGAAAATCTTTGACATTTTGATGTAATAGAAAATTAATCAATCCATCTCACAACTGAATACTTTATTTTAAGAAGTTATTAAAAAAAGGGATAAAATCGAAACTAAATTAAGATCCCTTCGCTAGATTTTTCATAATTTTTTTATATGAAGATCGATAAATGCAAAGCAGTCTCAATATATATTAAATGAATAGTTTCTGTAAGAGCTTTCACCTTCTGCAACTTACTTGAAATTACTCTTCCAACGTAACCTCTCTCATCTTTGAGGCGAGGCACTCCTCCTTCATCTCGTTCTTCATATTCACGTTTGATATATAGCCATCAATTTGCACAATATCTATCCCCCACAACGATTCATCATTCGTAACTAAATCCTCAAACATGTCTTTTATGCCTCTAGCACATATATGCACCACTAACACCATAAAAAGAAAGCTTGTGTCAAACTAACCTTTTTTCTTTTTGTGGTAAATACATAAAAAGAAAAACTTAAACAACTTTTGTTTTACCTCGGAATAATCCTCTTATACGGTGATCTTTCTGACTAGCATATCGCAATGAACCAAGGATGTTGAATAACTGGGACTTTTGTTTTCCTCCACCAAATAAGTTTAAGTCCAACTTTTCCAAGGAGAAGCTTCCTCCAGAACCTAATAAGAACGTAGATCCTTCCATATATTCCTATCCAAGTTGTGGTAGCTAACCTGAAATTGGAACTTTTCGTCGGGGAATTACTTGGTACGACTCAACTTGAAGGCGATCCCTGTCAAAATATCGCTCTACACCATGCATGACAGGTGCATTATTTTTTAACGAAGTAAATACAATAGTGGCTTGTGCCTTGTTGGGATCAAACCCTTCATAGGGTAGTGTAAAAGTGAACTGATGATAGTATTTATTAAAGTGCTGGGTTACGATAAATTGGGCACACAATCCGGGGGTTTGCTCCCCATCTTGTTTCACATGAAAGGAAAAATGGAGAAAAATAAAAGCATTTTTATGATAACTTTTAATTCAAAAAGAAAAAGCACTCGCAAAAGATATGGTTATAAAGTTAGGCTAAAAAAAACACTATGTTCTCATATAATCGAGGCTCACAAAAGAGTCTTTTAACCAATAGTTACTGACGATAGAACAAAGAGACTTAGGCTTAAAGAAAAACCATGTTCTCCTATTCAAAAATAAGAGAAAACAATTAAAAAAAAAAAAAAAAACTGGTGATGTGTATCTTACATTTTGTTTCAAAAGTTGAACCAAGCCAAATCTCCAGCACAACCCACGACAACACCATCTTCCACAAACCTTTTCTTTTACATTTCTTTCATACATGGTAGTTGTGTTATTCCTAAACATGTGTTTTCTTTTTGAACGTTCGGATGTAAGTATTGCATTCCAAACCCATCAGACGCAACATACAATCCTGTGTTGCAGGGTACCCCGATTAGGCTGGTACCATGTAATCTTATACAAACCCCCTCCATATTTGAATACCTGAAGAACATAACTCGTTAATCCCTAGAAAACTAACAATGACATTAATGTGAGCTTTCCCTTTAATATTCATAAATCACGGAACGAAACAAACTCTGTAACCAATAAAAAGAAAGAAAAAAAACTATATGAAAATCACTCACAAGGCAGCTTGCTTCAAAAAAAAAAAAAACAAGGAAGCTTCAAGTGTTTTACGTTGATATATACAACTTCAAGTGTTTTACGTTGATATATATAGGGTACTAGAAATAACCCGTGTCGCAACGGGACGACATGCAGCTAACATAGAGTTATAGTAATATTTAATAAAAACATATAGAAAAAGAGTAATTCGACATGTATCTAATTAACGATTATATTTAATTAGGTTTTGAAATCTTATTAAGCTGAATTACAGGTATACGAACTCATGAACCTGGAAGTTTGATAAAAATAACTTTTAAAGTTGGTCTAAAGTGCAGTTCATTTAAGAGTAATTACTAAAATTAAATCATGCTAGTCAAGTTGTTTTATCGTGTTATATTATTTTATTTTTGATGACCAAAACCAAAACAACATAAGCTCGATCAAACTTGGATTAATATATAATATTTTAAGATTGTATCTGTGATGCCCCAACCTAATCACATGCTTAGCTAATATGATTATAACCTCATTGAAGCATCAAATCTAGATTAACGATCTTAAGAATTCAATTTTATAAGTTAATCCCAAAAACAAACCCATACGCTCTGATATGACATAAATGAAGATCTCTCGAGTGATATGAATATAATAATGTGTTGTCTTACAAAGAAAGAAAGAATACATACATAAAAGATAAACAAACATCTTCAGTTCGCTATAAACTTTAAGCTACGAAAACGGATATCTTCATGCGCACCATTTCTTCTAATTACTGAAACTGGAGTGGGAACGAGTGAGCACATCATCCCAAAGGGGTACCCAATCGAAATATATAACTTTCAAGTAATCACTAATATGCTTCTCAGTTCTAGAGAATGGTAATAAAACATGTCATCGTGCATAATATGCATAAGAATGATTTCCTCAAATACCTCGATATAATATTTCCTCATCTGGGTCATTAACGACATAAATTAGGTTATAAAATAAAAAGTAATACTATTACGCTTTATGCGTTAGATAGCTATAATGCACTTCCCATGCTATATAATATTTACACTTCCCGTGCTGAATAAGACTTAGCAAGGAGCTGTGGGGAGACTACAGACACTCCTCGCGGGGAATCACGCAAACACACATTAAATTATTCACTCAGCAATCAATAAGCATCGTAATTTAACATACATGAAAGAAAGGTTATTCAAATTCCACCTCCTCAGATATTGCGTACCATAATAACAATATCCGTAAAAGACCACCACCGGATGATCTACAAAAGTGATGCTAGAACAAACCAAAAATATGTCACTCAGACTTTGCAAAACTCATTGGAGAAGACAAAAGAAGAATAACTCCAGACTCGAATGATAGCGCCATCCATACAGAGTGCCGATACAAACTGAAAAAGCGGGGGTCTAACAACCTCACCCAATATTTCTCTTAGCAATCTGTATGGACTAACTCCAATATACTTTCAAGAGAATCAACTAGACAGTTAGACTCAATCTTAAGAAAAGTATATCAAAGAGTTATATCTCATTTTATCAATTCAATCCGCAATCAAACAAATAAGGATTTGCGAGTCTGATTGAATATAAGAGAAATAACTTGAATGGTACCAAAGACCAATGTTCAAGGATCAATCAATTTCATCAACAACCAAAGGTTGGATTTACCAATTAATCAATTCAAACGCACAACCTGTGATATTTTAATTATATAACAAAATATAATGCGGAAAAGAAATAACACAGACACCAGAAGTTTTGTTAACGAGGAAACCGCAAATACAGAAAAACCACGGGACTTATATTCCCGAAGAACAGCCTAGTATTATCAATCACCTCACAGTAATCTTAATCGATTAACGAAATAAGATATTGTGGAATCACAAACGATGAGACAAAGGTGTTTGTGACTACTTTTCAATCTTGCCTATCGGAGATATAAATCTCAATCCAATCTTACGATTGTACTCAATCACGAAAAAAAACAGCAAGATCAGATCACGCAATTACATAGAAAATAGTTGGGTCTGGCTTCACAATCCCAATGAAGTCTTTAAGTCGTTAACCTATAGGGTTTCGTGAAAAACCTAAGGTTAAAGGAGAATCGACTCTAGCTTATACAACTAGTATCACACAGGAGGTGTGGGGATTAGGTTTACCATTTGCTAGAGTTCTCCTTTATATAGATTTCAAATCAAGGTTTGCAATCTAAGTTACCTTGGTAACAAAGCATTAAATATTCACCGTTAAATGAAAACCTGATTAGTTTCAAGCTAATATCTTTCAACCTTTAGATCGAACTTAGATTGTTATACACAAATGAAATATACCTTCATTTAGGTTTGAGTAACCGTACCTAAACGTGTACACTTAGTCGGTTCAACAATAGTTAACCAATGGTTAGTCATAAGAGCACTTTCATATCAACCTAATTCATCTTTACCATAACTAATTCAAATGACTCAAATGAACTAGTTAGAGAGTTGTTCAATTGCTTAGATCTCATAGAATTATACAAGACACAATCAAAGAAAAATCGATTTTGATTCACTCAAGTCAATTCATGAACATTATAGCCACGGTTTGCAAAGATTGCATTCCTTATTATATAAATGTTTTAGTTCATGAACAAACCGATTTTATAAAGTAATCTGCTTAAGTATGCAAACGGGTACGCATACTTAAGTAGCCGGATTGAGTTTGTTTTTTACTTTCAAACTCCAACAGAAATTCACGGACGTGAGACTTCCGCCAGTATGCGTACGGGTACGCATACTTACCCAGATTTCCAACAACCGCCAGTACACGTACGGGTACGCATACTTTAGGTTCCCGGTTTTGGAATTTTACACAAATGTGAGAACACACTATGTTTATATCCAAACATGGTTACTAGTTCTAAAATCTCATTTCAATCATTGAAACTTTCTTAGAGGATGTTAAAATAGTTGTTATTCACAAACTATTAGCATTAAAGCGATTTTCAAGTTATTGAAATAATCAATATGAATTTCGTCACGAGTAAAGATGAACTTGGCTAAATCGAAATCTTACCAACACATATTTCGAGAAATAGATAAGGGAGATAAACTCAGCTCAAAATAGAAAATGTGTATATTTGAAGTCTATATAGCAATATGACTATTGTCTCAAATAGGAGATAGAGTAGATAGACTTTTGAGTGAAAGATAAGTTCAAGTCTCCACATACCTTTTTGTTGATGAAGTTCCACAAGTTCCCTTGGGTAGTTCTTCGTCTTCATTCGATGAACTCCATGGAGTCTAAAGATCAACTACACTTACTATCCTAATCCGAGACTTAGCTATTAGTAGACTAGAAATCAAGACTTCTAGTTTTGGCAACTAAACTTGAAAAACAAGCTTGAGATAGAAACGCTTGCGAGTTCGACCGAGCAATGCTCTAACAATCTCCCCCTTTGTCAATTTTGGTGACAAAACTATCAATACATATGGAATACAAAATAAATAAACTTTGTAGATTCTCATCCAAATGCTTGATCTCCTTGGTTCTTCAACATTACTCGAAATCTTCGTCACTTCCAAGTAATCCAATGATTCTAAATGTGTTCAACTCAGCATCATCGTTGTTGAAGATACATAGCTATAACAATGACAAAACAATAGCTCTCAATCATTGTTATACAGTGTCATAGTATTATTACACAACATCAAAGTTCAATTGTATCACAACTTCGACAATAATACTATGGTAATATGTATCACTACCCCTTAGTCAATACTTCATCTCACATGTAAACCACTCCCCCTTACATAATGATCCAAAAACCATATGTATTTGTAATGTGAACTACACATTAATTCTCCCCCTTTTTGTCAATAAAATTTGCAAAGGTACGGAAATTAGTGGGCTCCTAATGAAATTTCCATAGAGATACTTCATGACCAAAAGAAAAGTACAAATCAACCTTTTTAGATGCAATCATATAGCCGAAACTAAATGCATTCATCAAGGAGTTTATAAAGATACAAGATGACCCCTATAATATTCCACATTTGCACTACCCACAAAGATTTGTCAATTAAGCACAAGTTCAGTTAAGAACTCTCCCCCATAAAATGTAATTCCCTAAAGAACAACAAGAGCGACCTTTCTTTCACAAGAAAATAAAGATTTCTTTGGACATTAACAAATCATATAAGAATATGAATTTGTATCCAAAAAACTCAATTAAATTAACCACAAGTGAACCCATGATTAATTTAATCGGGAATGCTCACATAAGAGAACTTATGGAGCCGCACAGTATTCACATAAAGATATGGATCAGGGAAGATCAATACTGCTGAATAAACAAAGATTCATTCTATTTTTTATCACTATTTGCACAATGACATATAATAAGCTTAACTTTTTTTTGTCAAAAGTTCATTCAATCTTTTATCAATACTTGCATACTGACATATGAGAGACTTAACTTTTGACCACGTATGGGACAATCAAAGTTCATAGACGCAAACACACATATCCCATAACAAGTTGCAATATATAAAACCATAAAGATTGATACTGCAAAATCATCTTCCAAATAAACTTTAGAATTTAAATAAATAAATCTAAAAACATTGCAAGATGAAAATCGTTGGAAATAGCTATGTGTACTCATAATAATGGCTATTCCAAACCCTAGTTATCCTTCTTAAAACATAAGAATAAATTCTCATAATAAATTTCCTATACATAATGGATAAAACAAAAAGATTAATCATCATCCTCGTTATCAGAGACCATAAATGTGGCACGAATCTTATCCATGTCCTCCTTGATTTCTGGAAACTTAGTAGCAAACACAAGCAATTGTTCTTGCACACATTTTAACTTGGCATCAATTTTACAAACACCCTTGTGAATTTGGTGAAGAAGCTTCATGGAGGAAGAATCACACGAGTCAACAAGCGTGTCACATCTTTGTCTCTTGCAACCATTCTCCTTCATACGTTTGAAAGTACAAGGGCGAACAAGTTTTGGAGTTCTAATAGAGTTTCCAATGGGAGCAATAGAGAAGGAGCGAGAAATTTGCTCAATCAAACAAGGAAATCCTAACTTCTTGTTGGAAGCCGTCATCGACAACATTTGATAAATGATGAACCAAAAAATGTCGAGACTAAGAGTTCCCAACTCAAGGAAATAGACCAACTCCGCAAACTCACGACTCCAACGAGAATTCTCAATCGTGGAGGGACAAAGATTAGAAATACCAAGTTTTCCAAAAGACATCAAAGGAAGACTAAGATAGTTAGTAGGAAACTTTCCTTCATTCCAATCAACACTCTTACCACATAGACCATTCGAAATGGTTGCATAGGATGGTCTTTCATGACTAGGTCGAAGGAGAAAACTCCCCAAAGGAATTTTGGTAATCCTTGAAATTAACTCTCTATTAACAAGAACCCTTTCTCTATTAATCATGGTGTTGAATTCCATGTCTTCAAAATTAACATCATAAATGTTAGCATAGAAGATTCTTGTAAGAGTGCCAAAGCCTTCACCAAGACCATCAAAGATATTTCCAAGATTAAACTTTTCAAAACATACCAAATCTTCTTTATGTCCACTAACAAAATCCAATTTCTTTTCTAGAATAAACATTAGGTGAAATCCTTTTAAAAACTTTGCTACAGGAATCATTAACAAATCTAATCCTAATAGAATTTTGATCTATATGTAGGTTCATGTTAGAAGAAGATGAAGAACCCAAGTTTTTTGAAACCTCTTTTGAAACCTTGAAATTCCTCATGAGATCTAGAAATTGAGAGATTAGAGGAAGAGAAGACTTACTTGATATGTTCCTTGAAAACCCTTTCACTTTTTGATCTTCAAAGGTGATTTAATGGAGAAAATACATGGACCCTAGAAAAGTTCACGTACACGGGCAAGGAAGGAGGTAGAAGAAGGGTACGCGTACGACTACCTTTATAACCCAACTGATAGGCTTGGACCCGTTCCTGAACCTTGATCCGCAAAAGAAAGACATGATTTCTTAATCCAAGGTTCGCACACTGAAAGGTTCAGTACCGTGCAATAAAGGAAGGTGGGAAGCACACCAACACCTTAACTTCCCTTGAAAAATTAATTAACCCAAACACAAAGAAAATTCAACCGTTACTTTCCCCATCTCAAGTTATTTACAAATGGGTGGAGCCAAGCTTGTTACCAAGAGGCGACCAGTGCAGAGAGATTCTCATGCAACTTTTCGGGTTGATGTCTGTGAAATGTACCAGTGGTATAATCTTAGTAATGATGATACTCAGGGTTAATGGAATTTTTTGAAACCCTTTTCTTAAGACCAAGAAAAGACTTTTTCCAACAATTGGAACCTATACCGAACTCACCATACATCTTTTTATCCATTTCACATGAGTAGGTAGTAGGCGTAGTTCGTACATCATGAATACATGATTTGACAGGTACGGAACTTTTATCAGGATAATTTTTATTCGTAATCGAATTAAGCTTTTCTAAGAATCTAAAAAACGTTTTCAAACGCTCTAAATAGATCTTTGTCAATTGATCCATCACGATAGTATTTCTCATAAAGATTAAGAATTAATCTAATGAGATTCCATATCTTTGAGCGTAAAAAACGTTTTCTCAACCTTCCTTTCTTAGAGGATCTTTTAATTTTTCCTTTAGATTATTTCCCATCATCTAAGTTTTCCAAAGTCTGGGATGGAATGAAATTATCATGAGAAGCCAAATGACTAGTCCATAATAATCTCTAAACAATCTTTAAGGAATTCTGGCATGCGTTACAGAGGTCGAGAGCAAGTTTCCCATAAGGACAGACTTTAGGGATCAGTCAAACACAAACTTATTAGGTTTATAGTGTTTGCCTGCTAAAATTCATATATAAGTGACATAGCTCTACTCAGATAGTTTCACTATGGACATCAATATTCGGAGTCAACAAATCACATGGATAGATTAAGAGATGGATATAGAAAAACATAGATGGTTTTGATGTTGACTAGGTGAACGGTGTTTCTCATATCTGTCTGAAGGCCACTGCCAAAATGAACCTATCCTAATGGACTGAAATACTGGTCTGACTAATATCAACACAACTGGCATATACAAGGGAACCAGTGGTCGATAATCCTAATTCTAGATCAACTCGTCTGGCATATACAAGGGAACCAACGGTCGATTTATTGAACACACATTTATTATTTATTTATTTATTTAGAACTAACAACATGATTAGATCTTGTGGATCCAAGCGCATGCTTCATGTCAGCAGATTACATGGTAATTCTCGTGGATTCTGCATTCCACGCTTGTTTAGGCGACAGAGACAGGGATAACACATACATATTGCTATCCAAGTGTTAAAATTTATTCCGATTGTTCTATTGGTCTGGTCTTTTTTTTTTCTTTTTTTTTTTTAGTAACTCAATCACTCTATTACACCCTAGCAGTGGTAACAACTTGAATCGTGAGCCCCACCTAATCACTTAGAGAAACATATTTTAAAAAGAAAATTAGATAAAAACAGAAGTGAAAAGGACTCAACGAGATATGGCGAAACTATCATGTTATTTCTAACACTTGAGCTCTGTGCTTTTACGAATAGATTCTTATAGATGTTTCCATCTACTCAGATTGGTTCCTCAACTCCTGAAATCAAAATGCTTCCATCCACTTAGATTGGTTAGTGCCATCCTTAATAGGCATAAATTTCTAGACTCTGGAGTTTATTTATTGCAACTAAAAAGCTTTTCCCATACCCCCAAACTTAAATCTAACATTGTCCTCAATGTTCTAAAGATGAAATTAAAAGCATGAACAAGGAGAAACTGTTACCATTTGAAGCAAAAGAGTTAAGGAAAGATATTACCGTGTTGCATGAGAATGGGTTACCTCCCAAGAAGTGCTAAGTTTAAAGTCTTCAGCCAGACATTGGAAAGGATTAGTCACCTCGAATCGTATAACAGTAGTCGGAATAACTGTGGGTCTTCAAAACCAAATTGAGCTGACCATAGGAAACAACAGTAAGCCAAGAAAGTGAACAAGTATCGCATGACCTTACCTAGTTTCCTGATAACTATCGCTAACTGTGGTTCAGGTTGAGGTTCTACGAAAGGGTCTAGATAAATTATTTTCATTGGCTGCATTTCCTCATAGGTGGGATCTGAATCATTAGGTCCTAAAGTCTGGAAAAACTCAAATAGGAACTTAGAAGCACACAACAATAACCTAAATAACTGAGGATCCTCTAAGTCAATCAGATTTGACTTGCATAATTGACCACAATGAAAATAGTGGTCATTCTTAAGTAAATGTGTCGATTCTATTAACCTAAAGTACTTAGGCTTAGTCTCAGAACTTGATAAGTGACAAATTTGAAATATAAACGTTCCCACTGTTGGAAGAAAACTATTTGGTGGGAAAACAAAGTCAATCTGGGTATCATAGCCTGGGAAAACCACATCAACCAGAAGATGGGTTTCTAACGACTGAACTTCTTCCTGGACATCATTAGGTTCGGGAAAACGAGTATGAAGGTAATCTTGTAAAATGGTCGAGGCACAGATATCAAGTCCTAAGTGAGGGGACTTTCTGAGAGTTAAAGGTAAGGCACTAAGAAAGTGATAATCACCCACAAACTTAGAGTTTTCAGTGTCTCTAGGTAGACTAGTCACAATCTCCCTAATTTCTAGATCATCAGATTCTTTGAAATGGTCAATTGATTCTTCTAAGTTATTATCAGGTAGTGCATCTTTACTCATCTCTACGGGTCTATCTTCTTCGTCTAAGACTATTGTTTCTAAGTCGCTAGACTCTAAAACAGCATTTTTAGAATAAGCCCATTCCTCTAAACCACTATCGGCTTCGTAATCAAAAGGAAAAACTACATCGTCTAAAACGGTGGTATCCCTAATCAAATCCTCGTCCTTTTGAATAGGTGAATAATCATTAAAATTATTTGGATTTGAACTAGAAATAATATAATCATTACAAATCTCAATTGGATTAATAGTTTCCTGATCACTATGCCTACATATTTCAGATTCTTCATTATTACTATCCTCATCATCATAATAGTACGAAGATGATTGAACCTTATCTAAATAATTAGTGTCTTTTATTCTAACCTCGTCCTCTAAATTAGGAAAATATTCACCATTGATATCAAGAGTAGAATCGGAAACACTATTTTGAATAATTAGATCTTTTAGAGAAGTTCTTTTCTGGGTCTCTAACAAAAGCTTCTGGGCCGACTCACATGATTTCCTGACATAATCTAGGAAAGAAGGTAAAGGAAGTTCACTCGTTGCACTCTCGTCCATAACTAAGTTATTCATTTCTGCAAACTTACGTGCTGTCTCAGCTAACTTACGTGTTGACTCTAGTAAAGACAAATTATTAGAATTAATCTCGTAAGACCAATTCGTGTGTGGATAGTACTCGGGCTCACCATGGGATGAACCATAACCTTTAAAAGATTGGCGTTCCCAACTACTATTCCCACCATGGTCATAAAAATGATGATGTCCATAATCAAATTCAGGTCGATACTCATTGTATTGGCTTCTATCATACCAGTTCGACATTCTTAATTGCAAGGGAATGCTACACAATCACAAGCAAGGATGACTCGACAAAATCAAACCTATAAAATCTAGCAAACAACAAGCATGATGGCTCCCTTAGATTGTTTCTAGACCAGCTTCTATTCCTCCAAAAGGAAACTAGGTATCATTTTAGCAAACCTCTCTAGATCTGTCCGAATAAAGTGAGTCGAAGAGAAGTAGGGGAAGCTCATAGGAGCTTTGATACCCCCACCTCTTTGGCAACGTTTCCCGTTAGGGCGGCTCTAGTCGACTCACAGTAATCTTCCTGAACTTTTGAGTTAATCTAATAAGATACCCAATACTTCCCTTTGAATGACTTTCCTACAAGCTCGTTACCCTATCGGTCTCGTTCTAATCAGTATTTTAAGCTTGGGTTCGCGTAGGTTATGTGTTCCTAAGGCGGGCAAGAAGAGAACGGTGATGAAATCCGAACCCTTATCTTGTATGGCCTGGCCTTGCCCTTTACTAAGAAATTAAAGTCCGTATTCAAAACCTCAACATATATGCACCTTAAGGAAGACAGTAAACCCGCTGACAGGGGATTCGCGGGTGTTTAGAAGCTTACCTCCCGTACAAGACGGGCGATGAAACGGTTGTAGTCGACTCGGGCCACGACTCCTATGTAATGTACGAACCCGAGGGACCGAGACGATATCGTAATCGTCGTCCTTCCCTGCAAACAGTTTATATTTATAAAAAAAATGTACCCTTCCATAGAGTTTAAAAATAATTAAAGTCCAATGTTTAATGTTCCAAAAATAAAAAAAATAAAAAGGTTCAAAAATAAAAATTTACAAAAATAAAGTCCTATTTACAATTTCTAAAAATAAAATCTAAAAATAAAAATAAAATCTAATAAAAATAAAAAATAAAAATAAAAATAAAATAAAATAAAGTATCGTCTTTTCTCCGTTCTTTTCACTTTGTCTAGCTTTTAATTCCCCAGGTCTTTCGTCTCCAATTCCTCTTTGATTCAAACCCTGCAACAAAAAGACAAACACCCAAGAAACGTAAAAAAGAACAAAAGAATAAAAATCTAAAAACTCTAAATCTAAAAACAAATCCCCGGAAGCGACGCCAAAAATTGATGGAATTTTAGATAGTGGTAAGAAATGAGGTTGTCGTTCACTCGGATTTGTAGAGATTAAAGTTTTTAAAAATACTAAATAAATATATACAAAGACTATTAACAATGGGCGAGAGGTACTGGGAATAAGGATTTAGCCAATCTTCATAACATAAGGTTCACTTATTTATTCTCAACAATTTTAGCTCAAGAAATATAAACACGGACTCTTTTTTTTTTTTTTTTCCAAGGTAGATTCTCAAAACATTGATTGTAAATGTTAAGCATGGGACATTAAATCACCTAAGCTAAGCATGACCCATCTAATCAAATGACAACCAATTTAATAAAATCATACTTTAATTAATTTTAATGCAAAAGTCATAAAAAGAATTAAAATAAATTTACCCATGTATGAAGTTCGGCCTCCTCCGTCGTCCCAGTGTTGGGGTTTAACTAATCATGTCGAAAACACACTCAAAATATGTATTCATGGCTCAAAAAGTGTTTACAAGAAGAGAAAATAATGAAACAGGAAATCTGCAACAGCACAGGTGCGTTACAGACCGACTGTTTCAACTCTCAACTGTTATGATGAAGATAATCGTTACAAATCTGAAGATAAATGTTGCAGAAGAGGATGAAGAAACTGTTACAATGAAGATAAATGTTGCAAACCAGTTGAAGAAACTGTTACAACGAAGATAAATGTTGCAAACAAGTTGAAGAAACTGTTACAACCAGTTGAAGAAACCGTCGTTGTTTCCTTGTTCTTCACGAGCAGCAGCAACAACAACAACAACAACAGAGTTCTGAAAACTCTTGATTCACGCCTCCTGAGCTCTCCTCTCGACCCCAAACTCTCGACCTCCCTTCTATATGACCTGGGTAATCTATTTATACCCGAAAGATGCATCGAATCTCCTCCATAACTTCAAAAAATCTTCTCTTTATTATTTTTATTCTCACGGCAATAATTTCCATTTTTTGATCTTCCACGCGCATGCAGCTGTATTTCTTTCATTCTATACCTTCTTCACGCTCCAGGATATCTATTGAGTCTTCCAAACACGTGCAGTACACGTTTAAATTTCTCACAACTTGTGCAAGCTCATGTTTTTCCTCCAACTCCCTGTTTGGATTAAAACAAGTTACCCAGCCAAATTTGATCGATAAAATCACCCATACTAGCTTTCTATAGTTATATCACGTCTACCCACTAAGTTGCAGGGATTGAATCTCACTAAATCACGTCCAAACATCTTATTGAAATTCTGCCAGTGAAAGGGAATATTTTCCCGCCAAAAATATATTTTTTTGAATTTGAGAAGAACATGTCCTCCCCCTAATCCTGCACGGGTGTCCCTTTCGCACTTTCTTACGGGGTGCAAATAGTAATTTTTGGGCGTAGATAGTAATTTTTCCGGGGTTCCTCCGACACATTTTTGGCGTGCTTCCGGTGCATTTCTGGGGTGCCTTTAGTACTCTATCCTGGGGTGTAAAACATAACTTTTCGAGCCAATTTCGCCGCAAGAACTTATTTCTCTAAAAATACCTACAAAGACATAAAATAACAAAATAAATACAAAATCGAACACCAAAAATATATACAATTGAGACATATTAGACACAATAATGCATCTATCACCTGCTCTAATACCAATTGAAAAAGCGGGGATCTAACAACCTCACCTAATATTTCTCTTAGCAATCTGTATGGACTAACTCCAATAAACTTTCAAGAGAATCAACTAGACAGTTAGACTCAATCTTAAGAAAAGTATATCAAAGAGTTATATCTCAATTTCTCAATTCAATCCGCAATCAAACAAATAAGGATTTGCGAGCCTGATTGAATATAAGAGAAATAACTTGAACGGTACCAAAGACCAATGTTCAAGGATCAATCAATTTCAATCAACAACCAAAAGTTGGATTTACCAATTGATCGATTCAAACGCACAACCATTCAATTATATAACAAAATATAATGCGGAAAAGAAATAACAAGACACTAGAAGTTTTGTTAACGAGAAAACCGCAAATGCAGAAAAACTCCGGGACCTAGTCCAGATTTGAACACCATACTGTATTAAGCCGCTACAGACACTAGAATACTACAAAGCTTACTTCGGTCTGAAATGTAGTTGAGCCCTAATCAATCTCACACTGATCAAGGTACAGTCGCGTTCCTTACGCCTCTTGAACCACGTCGGATTCTGCGCACTTGATTCCCTTAGAAGATTTCCCCCACAACTAAGAATTGCTACGACCCAAAGTCGAAGACTTGATAAACAAATCTGTATCACACAGAAAAGTCTATTGAATAGATAAATCTATCTCCCACAGATATACCTACGAGTTTTTGTTCCGTCTTATGATAAATCAAGGTGAACAGGAACCAATTGATAACCCAGACTTATATTCCCGAAGAACAACCTTGTATTATCAATCACCTAACAATAATCTTTATCGATTAACAAAACAAGATATTGTGGAATCACAAACGATGAGACGAAGGTGTTTGTGACTACTTTTCAATCTTGCCTATCGGAGATATAAATCTCAAGCCAATCTTACGATTGTACTCAATCACGATAGAAAACATCAAGATCAGATCACGCAACTACAGAGAAAATAGATGGGCCTGGCTTCACAATCCCAATGAAGTCTTTAAGTCGTTAACCTACAGGGTTTCATGAAAAAACTAACGTTAAAGGAGAATTGACTCTAGCTTATACAACTAGTATCACATAGGAGGTGTGGGGATTATGTTTCCCAGTTCTTAGAGTTCTCCTTTATATAGATTTCAAATCAGGGTTTGCAATCTAAGTTACCTTGGTAAAAAAGCATTCATTATTCACCATTAGATGAAAACTTAATTAGATTCAAGATAATATCTTCCAACCGTTAGATTGAACTTAGCTTGTTATACACGAATGAAATGTACCTTAATTTAGGTTTGAGTAATCGTACCTAAACGTGTACACTTAGTTGGTTCAATAATAGTTAACCAATGGTAGCCTTGTGATCACTTTCATATCAACCTTATTCATCTTTACCATAACTATTTCAAATGACTCAAATGAACTAGTTAGAGAGTTGTTCAATTGCTCAGATCTCATAGAAGTATACATGACACAATCGAAGAAAAATCGATTCTGATTCACTCGAATCAATTCATGAACATTATAGCCACGGTTTGCAAAGATTGCATTCCTTATTATATAAATGTTTTAGTTCATGAACAAACCGATTTTAGAAAGTAATCTGCTTAAGTATGCAAACGGGTACGCATACTTAATTAGCCGGATTGAGTTTGTTTTTTACTTTCAAACTCCAGCAGAAATTCACGGACGTGAGACTTCCGCCAGTATGCGTACGGGTACGCATACTTACCCAGATTTCCAAGAACCGCCAGTACACATATGGGTACGCATACTTTAGGTTCCCGGTTTTGGACTTTTACACAAATGTGAGAACACACTATGTTTATATCCAAACATGGTTACTAGTTCTAAACTCTCATTTCAATCATTGAAACTTTCTTAGAGGATGTTAAAATAGTTGTTATACACAAACTATTAGCATCAAAGCGATTTTCAAGTTATTGAAATAATCAATATGACTTTCGTCACGAGTAAAGATGAACTTTGCTAAAGCGAAAGCTTACCAACACATATTTCGAGAAATAGATTAGAGAGATAAACTCATCACGAAATAGCAAATGTGTATAATTGAAGTCTATATAGCAATACGACTTTTGCCTCAAATAGGAGATAGAGTAGAAAAACTTTTGAGTGATAGATAAGTTCAAGTCTCCATATACCTTTTTGTTGATGAAGTTCCACAAGTTCCCTTGAGTAGTTCTTCGTCTTCATTCGATGAACGCCGTGGAGTCTAAAGATCAACTACACTTACTATCCTAATCCGAGACTTAGCTAGAAGTAGACTAGAAATCAAGACTTATAGTTTTGGCAACTAAACTTGACAAACAAGCTTGAGATAGCAATGCTTGCGAGTTCGACCGAGCAATGCTCTAACACAAACCAAGATTCAGAAAACTACCACCGTAAGTCCCGAAGGTTTTGCAATCAAGCATAATATGCAAACGAACGGATTCTCACAAGAAATGGTGTAAAAGTAATATTCAGAGCCGAAACCCCTATATAACGGTATTGCCTCATCTGGGCTATAATAAGCATAAAGATAGATATAACATTTGGAGAATCCAAACAATGCATATTACACAACATACCCAATCATTTACACACAGATATGCTCATAAGAAATAAAGACACATCATGCTCGCATATGAAAAGGAACTTAATGATTACAAGATGGTTACAGAGTTCCCACCTGATTTGGTGACAAGCCACTCCTACCTTGAATTCCTCAATCCACTAGTTCATCCTTTAAATCGATCATTGTTAATATAGACTAATTGTTAATCACACAAGCACTCTAAGAAATTAGCCAAAAGGCTCATACAAGGTTCATAACAAGTCTATCTAATGGTTCTAAACCATTTATGATATTTCATTCTCTACCTTTAACATAACTAAGAGTTTACTAATCCGATTGGGTTGATTCTACAGTTCATACGATAAGTCTAGAAGAGATATACAACTTCGTAGAAGAAATCAAAGGCTAAATCAGACCATAAGGGTCCAATACATCAAAATAGGAAAATTAAACCTAAGCCCAAGTCCACTACTCCAGTCCATCACATAGGTCTGGCCCAACTGGGTCAACTAACGGTCACTGACGGTCAAAGGTCAACTAACAGTCCACGACAAGTCAAAGACCAAGGTCAATGGTCAAGTCCCGGTCAACAGGTCAAGGTCAAGGTCAGGTCAACTAGTCAACGAAGTCAAATAATTCAACTCAGTCAAGATTCACTGAGTCAGGTCTGGTCAAGTCTAGTTAACGAGTTAACTCAGTCAGATACACTAAGTCAGCTAAACAAATTGAGTCAGCTAAACTGACTGGGATGACTAACATGCCTAATTCTATTGCAACTACACAAAACACAACCAACCTGATTCTATTCATTTGATCATTACACAAATAATCCATTTTAAAAGAATTCTACAATTCAATACAACTGAAATCTAAGTTTACCTGCAAAAGCAGAGACAAACTCCCACTATTGATATTCAACACAACACAATCATCTAACCTCAACCCCAACTCTGTACAACTCCCACACATCAACTCAATTCTCAATACAAAACATTCAACAGCTTCATCTCAGGCAATACTTCCTATTCAATCCTGAATTTCTACCTACTCAGTTAGGCTCAACTTGCATCTCAATCTCAACTTACAACTAAAACTCCATATTCATTCACTTCTTGAATTCCAGTTACTCAAGGCATTCGACAACCACTTCCAACATCTTCTCCCTGTAATTCACATCAATACTAGTTCCCCTGTAACATTCATTTTAACAGTTCACCACTTTTTCACATGTACTTCTAGTTTCTAACATACATGTGTCTCGATTCCAGTTACACAAACAGACTAACTCTAACTTCTACATCCACCAATTCTAACTAGCATCACCATTGAACTACCTCTACATCTTCACGATCACTTCTTCAATATAACTACCTCCTCCTCATCACTCTAAATTCAACATCTAACTCTACTCAGTTCAATCCTTCTTTTAGTTCATCACATTACTACCAACAAAACACAGTCAAAGCAACACCACCAGTTACCCAAAATCTCAAGCGCATTCCATACATACACATCTATTGTCAATATTAGTTCGAAGACTAACTTATGAACTCATCAATTATAAATTGAATCAATTCTTAACAAAGTTTACTGATAAAGCAATTACCTCAATTCTGGTTTCACCAAACCATTGAATCATTTCTTCTTTGCTTTGAATCCATCCATCAAATCTTCTCGAAACTATCACCATCCCACAAATTCTGTTCAATCAACCCTCAACTTCAAAAGAAACAACCTTAACTCTTAATTCGTGACAAACCCATCTTCAATTAAATTTCTAAACCTTCAATATCATCTTCAATTACACACAAAATCAAAACCAATTTCAGAAACCCTAAATATCAAATTCAAACCACTCTTCAACCTCATAATCTAATTCGTGATAAACCAAACTTAATTCAATCCCCTAAACCGTCATCTTCATCTTCTAATTTTTCTTTGAACCTCAAATGAAACCCTAGCCCATTCACATCTCAAACCCTAACTTTCTGTTTCTTCCAAAATCCAATTGACAGCAGCAACATCACCTTCTCCCTTAGTTCAACATGCTACAAAGCTCAAGATAAATTGCTCACACAAATTCACGCTCAAATCCTCGAAATCGAGATCAGCAGAGAGAAGAAAAGAAAGAACATAGAGAAAGAGGAAAGAAGAATGAAGAAGAAAAGAAAAGAGAATGAGAATGAGTTTATCTTCTCGATTGAGATAAGGCCGACCAAAATGATAAAGGCACCCATCTAAATGATATGGGCAGACATGTCGATCTAAATTTTGAAAGACTATTTTGCCCTTCCTACGTGTCTGATGATTACTTCTTCGTCTGCTATCCGATTGACACGTTCGAGTAGTCCATTCTACGTAACTTTTCGAGATGTATCTAGTGGTACTAGTTTCGTATCTATATAGTTGTTAGATTAATTTCTATTATTTAACGTTCGTGACAAATTAATCGAGTCCTTATCGTCTAAATAATTTCTTGATCATCTCTAGACCAGTCAAATAGCATTGACAAGCTTGAGGGTCTTTACAGTATCATCAATCAATTTAACTACCCTTTGCATTTTAATACCAATTCATTGTACTAAATAAAAAAAAATATAAATAGTTGTTATCTAGTTTATTTGATAAAAAATTCTTACGTGTTATTAATTTTATCTTCAAAAATAACTTTTTTATCCACCTCTGGTTTTTTCCTATAAACATACAAAATGAGGGAGGGCGTAACATGATAAGAAAGAAAATTCCTACCAAAGTATTTTATATTTTTTCAATTCTACTTGATTGACAAAGATCACCTAATTTTTGTAAAAAAATGATAATAAATTTTGTTGTGTTTATAACCGTAAAAGACATAAAGAATACTCTTAAAAGAAATTCGTGTTGCATTTATTTTATTTAAATGAAGAAATCCAATCAATGTACATTCATAATATGAAGTTTATGACCCTAACCCAATCTCAGATCCAAAATCTAATCTATTGTTGGTTTCGAATCAATCTCAGCCAGGAATATGATATGCTAGATGTTTATGTAACAACAAAGCAATCCGTTCAACCAAGATTTCTTTTGATGAAGCTAAGGAGATCGATGGAGTAACTACAGTTATTTTTAATTCAGGTGAACTCAAAACTCACTTTTCTAATTATGAAGCATATGCAGTAGGATACTTTTTTGGGAAGAAACTTCAATTTCCCTTTGCGAAAGAAAGTTTAATTGCTCAGCGGACTTTGAAAGGAGATTTCTCCATGACTATTCATGGTAAACAAACTTTTTTGATCAAATTTACTAAAAAAAAAGATAGGATTAAATCCTTAGAAATGGGTTCAGTTTTCATAGCAAAAAAACTATTTCTGATTCGTCCCTGGTCCATTGCTCTTTAGAAAAATATTGATGTTATTACAATAGTTTCGGTATGGATGAATCTCAGGAAGGTTCGTCTTTATCTTTGGAATGAATTAGGGTTTTCTAGTATTGCAAGTATTGATGGCACTCCAATCATGAACGATACTCCAACAACGTTGAAGACAAGGATGTCATACATCAGGGTTTTGGTTGAAGTTGCAGCTAATTGTGAATTCCCCTGAAGATTTACCTATTCTAGTGGATATTATAAAACTGGTAGTGAAGGCAGAGTATCCATGGAGACCTAATGCTTGTTCTCATTGCAAGACTTTTGGAAATTTTGATGCCAAATGTAGCTTAATTCCTAAGACTAACGAAAACTCCTTACCGATAATTTAAACTTCGGTTAATCCTCAAGTTGTTGGAGATCAAAACAATGCAGAATTGGTTCTTAACACAAGGGATTGGGGTGAGGACAGAGTCAAGCAAATCCCTCTGGTGGCTGAAACTCATACTACAAATGAGGTCACATATGGAGGAGAGCAAACAGATGCGTTGGTATCTACTCAATCTGATGAGGTCACATGTGAAAGAGAGTAAATAAAGGAGATGGAGAGGAGGGTATCTAATCCAACTGATGAAAATTGGAAAAACCCAACGAAGAAGAAAACTGGGAAAAAAAGAAGAAGGAGATAAAACAGTGGAAGCTATAGAGGTTTTGAATACTTATAGTATTCTTAACTCGGAACTTCTTTTTGCAAACTTAAACTTTAGCGATGAAAAAAGTGTGATGGATAAGAGCAATGAGCATGATAAAAATCCCATGACCTTGTATGAGATGGATGCTAGGTAAAACTCCGATGTTCTGGTAAAATCTTTTACAGTTATTGAAATAATTTCTAGCTTGTTAGGAGATACTAGCAGAATAAAGACAACCATCTTCTATGGGCTAAATGATAAGCATCAGAAATCTTGGAAGGATAGAGAGCTTGGAAAGTTAGGATGGAAGGATGAAGCAAACTATGACAAGTTTGGCAGAGATCACAGGAAGTCAACGGAGAAAAAAATGATTATATGCTTGTTACCCAGTGGGAGGTGTTCCGCTTTGTTGGCTATTATTTTGGTCTGAAATTGACCTTGTCTCTGGCTCTTTTGAGCTTTGTTTTCTTTGTAGCACTGTATTGTGCCTCTTTTATGTTTTTTTTTTCTTTCTTTTTAATTTCTTTTTTTCTGTATTTTATTAAATAATATTATTTATTAGATAAAAAGTATTATTACATTAACTAGTTGGAAGCCTAACAAGCTAAGCTCCAACAACGTACTACTACATCAGTTAAACAGGTTGCCGTGCTAGCCTACTAGCGGGCCTCATGAGGAACCACGCCAAGGGAGCCGAAGCGGATAGGGTGTTGTGATTATGTCGCAAGGGGGTCAAGCTAACTCTACCTTCCATGTCAAACTCTATAATATTGCGCTATCGGGGACTCGAATCTGGGACCTCCTAAAGCTCATGAAACCTCTGTGGAACGGGGATGACCAGTTGAGCTAGGTGGCCCGTTTTTTTTTCAAAAAAAATTCTTTGTATTGGATACTTTATTTCTAATACAATTAAAGTTTCTCCTCAAAAAAAATAAAAATAAAATAATCGAACCCATAAAATACAGGATCTATATTGCCAATTAATGCATTAAACTTTACAATGAAATTTAAGTTTCATTCAACTTTGATGGATGACAAAATATAAAACGAAGTTCTTTCGGGTCCATAAGAAAAAGATCGAAAGATAATGCAAACTTGATTGGACAGAAAGCTGGGGTTTTTCTTACTGAGTCCAAATTTGTTCACACTCCTCTGACGAGTGTATATTCACATATTCTTCTGATTGGTTGATTATTTAATTGATGACCCCATTACCCCGATGCATGTTTAGAATCACGAACCTCGTTACATAACTCCCTAAATTAAATTAAGGGTAGAGATTCAAATGTTACGTGCGCACTCGTTAAGGAGTGTCTTTTCTTAGTTCATAGATTTCCTTTTCAATGACACTGAAAATAATAATAATAGTATTTAAGGAAAGACACGTGTCTCAAATATATTGGCCAGCACAGATGGCACACCAGTATTATGGCGAAGACAATCCGGAGCCCGATTTAAGTGACCAAGTTCCCACTATTTGACCGTGTCAAACAATTTTTTATTTTTAAATTTGAGTTAATTTAGAATTTCCTTTTTATAGTTCTAAATTTCTAATATAAGTTTCCTACTAACAAGCAAGATCAAATTCATTCAAATCACCATTAGGGTTTAGAAATCATACCCGTGTATCATCTTATTGTTCCCTTTGATTATCTTCATCGCGTCTAAAGTTCAACTAAATCTTCAATTTTTTTCTAGTTCAACAAAATCTTCGATTTCTCTACCGATTTACAGAGACGGCAAAGGGGGAAGAGAGAACGGACAGAGAAACGGAGGGAAGAAATGAAACCCTCGCTTCTTTACACCCTTTTCATCATACAATGGGTATATCTGAAATTTCATAGTTTTTCTTTTATCTCAGCCGTTGACACAAAATGCATGATGAACAATCGAGCAGTGGTGGGCCTTAACAGATGCACGGTGTATTTTAGCAATTTAGAAGGAAAAAAACGGGTGTACGACAGGGTGTATTCTATCAAAATTTAATTATTTCTCTCTTTTTGCTAGGGCTTCCTTAAATCACACAAGTTTACATTGTTTATTAGGTCTTTGATCAATTTGTATATGCTACGGCTACGTTTGGTGAATACAATGACGGGACTTTCTTCAAAGACAAAGTTGAAGAGGGAAAAGCCAAAAGCTAATAAACAGTGTAGAAAGAAAATAAAAAAGATTTCAGATAATACGATGAAAATCAAAGTCACAGATTATCTCTCAGAAGATATATTGTTAGAGATATTCACTCGTCTTCCTCTAAAACTAATCTTTCAGTTGAAACTTCTTTCCAAAGAATGGTACGTTCTAATCTCAAGCACTAATTTTACGACCAGGAGGTTGAATATATGCACCTTCTATTATCAAATTCGCTCTGTTCATCGACCACTTATTAGTTACCAACATATTCCAGTCGTATTTTACTCGAATACTGATTATTCCATATCTGATCAAGATTATATACATGGTGGTCTTTCTCTTAGTTTCCTTCGAGAAGCCACACAAAAACCACTATGCGTTTTAGGTTCTAGAAATGGTTTGCTTCTCTGTCGTTATTCACTCTGGAAAGGACGATACTGCTATATCATATGCAATCCACTCACCAGGAAATGGATTAGACTAGGTCCAATAAGTGATCAGTATGACTTATGTTTTTGTATGTGAATCATCCTCGCCCACGTTGAACACTAATCCTACTCGTTTCAAGGTGGTTCTTATAAGGATACCTATGAACACATTCTATCTTAAAATATTCGCTTCTGGTACAGGTTATTGGAAATATCATAAGGTTTTGTGCTCAGATAATATCACTATGCTACCTAGTCTTCAACATGTAGCTAACCTGCATTTGTTATACTCACAAGTCCATTGAATACAAACAACAAATATTTTTGTAACTCCCTGCTGCCGATCAGATACCATAAACTTTATCACTAAAACCTGTCTTCACCATATTATGCTGCATTTCTTTCGCTCAGACTCATTTTTAGTTTAGATCTACAAACACTGAAAAGTTTCTTGACCAAAATCACAACACAGCAAAGAAAAAGTACGAGGGCCTTCCACAACGGACTTAAAATGGAGTGCGCTCCCGCATGGCCAACGCTATTTTACAAGATCAGTCTTGTCATGTACTTTTTATCTTTTTATGTCCTTTTAACTTTCCATGTAATTTGAAGTCGATATTAAATTGTACTGCCAATCAGATTCTATGTCACCATGTTAATTGATATGTATTAATTTTAGATAATTCTGTTCACTAGAAAAATCAGAAAATAGCACTGTTGAGGCCGGTTCCTATGGAAGGTGGTATAAAAGTTGTTTTGCCATGCCACGTGGCATGCAAACTAGTTTCCACACTATTGTAGAACTCGCAAATTCTAATAAACAAGTATATTTTATTATGTTTTTTTTGGGACCATTAGGTTTGGTGGGGTTTTTATTAAATTTTTGGGATTATATAATATTTTGTGAGACCCTTTTATAATAAAATCTGTTTATAATAACTAAAAAGTAGGAGAAAAAAAAAAACTAAAACACTAAAATATCACTGAGCGATCAACACCAAATCGCTAGCGGTGCTTACTTGATCTCCCGATCAAGTCTCGACCGCTCGGTAGAGACTCGACCTGGCCTGGCTAAGTGACAAATTTGCCACTTAGCCAGGCCAGTTTGCTTGTTTGCCAGCTCCATAATGGGTGAAAAACTGGCAAACTGGCCAATTTGCTATGCCCATAGAAACCGGCATGAAAATGAAGAAAATAATGAGGGTGCTCATATTCTAACAAAATATGCACAAGAATGGCACGTGTTGTCTCGATGGCTCTCCACGCCTCCAAAATCCAAACTGCATATGTAATATCATTCAAACTCAACTTTAAAAGTCTCCTTATTAACAAAAAAAAAAAATCTGTTATATCATTATCACCCATTTAAGCAAGGAAACAGTTGTACAACCATAACCAATGATAGCTCTGCAATTCAAAGATAAGAATACGTGTAATTTAATTTTCCTTTGCCTCTGTGTTTTTGCAGAATTCTCCTTTCTGAATTCTATTATCTCGATCTTGGTCAAGCATAAATAAAATTACGACAAAATTAAGCAATTATTTATTTGGAGAACACTCTTGTCATCTTGTGCTAGAAACTGAATTTTGTACGTACTGGAATTACTTACGCCTTCAAATGGAGTTCACACCAAAAGGCCACTTGAGATTGGAGAGTAATATACAATTCATTCTGGCCCCGCACGTACTGTCAATTCTTGATATTTTCACCATTAATTAGGTTGTTGTTTCATCAAGATAAAGATGAAACAGAAATAAATGTTTGCAAGGTACGTTGTATTTTTAGCTCGAGGTCCAATTTATTATTCTTTTGAATGGAATTCTTAAGGTCCAATAAGAACCTGGTAGTCAGTGTACAGGGTTTTGAGAAGAATGCATTTCTAAAGAGTTTAAAATGCAACTAACAGAGACGAAGAGCCATGCGAGATTGAGTTTTTTCTAAACACCAAGAGAGACGAAGAGCTTGCAACAATGGTGGGATGTTCTTCAAAGAGAAAGTTGAAACCAAAAGGTAGACAGAGAAATACAAAGAAAAACAAGATCGCAGATTATGTTCCAGAAGATACGAAGAAAATCAATGTTATAGATTATCTTTGGAGGATATCTGGTTTAAGATAGTTACCGATCTTCCTCTAAAACTAGTCTTCCAGTTAAAACTTCTTTCCAAACAATGGTATCTTCTAATCTCTAGCCATATGACCAGGAAGTTGAACATCTGCATTCTCTATTATAAAATTCGCACTGTTAATCAACCTATTATTAATTACCTCCCATTTCCAATTGTATTTTTCTTAAGTACTGATTCTCCTAATTATTCCATATCTGATCAAGATAATATCCGTTACGGGTTTTCTCTGAAGTTCTTTCCCGAAAACATGCAAAAAGGACTAGATATTGTTCAAGGTACTAGCAGTGGTTTGCTTCTCTGTCGTTATTCCAAACCAAGCTACTATTTCGTTTGCAATCCCCTCACTAGGAAATGGATTGCTCTATACGGTTTAGTATTTGAAGATGAGGAGGACTCTCATGGTTTGGTATGTGAAAGTGAATCTTCCTCGTCCACCTGGAACACTAATCCTACTGGTTTCAAAGTGGTTCGTATTCCACAAATAACGATACCTACGAAGAAATTTTATTTAAAAATATTTTCTTCCGATACAGATTATTGGAAAAATTATAAGGTTTTGTGCTCAGATAAAATCACTATGAAAAACAAGAAAAGAGTGGTTAGTGATCAAAATGGACGCTTGTATTGGATTATAGAAACAAATAAAATTGTAATTTATGATCTCGAGAACAATATACGTGGTAGTAGTGAGTGTATGCTGATTGACTTGCCAAAGAATGAAGAGGAAGATGACCATGGATCACCCAGTGCCGCTCGGTCATGTATTTCTGAATCAGAAGGGTTTATTTTCTACATTAAAATAGAAGAAAGTAGGCAGATGATTGCTAGTGTTTGGTTGTTAGAGGAGGAAAAGGATTATGAACAATGGTCCTGGAAAATAGTTCATAAGATCAAAGTAAATGAAATGTTAGCAGGTCATGACTGGAATAACACCAGGATAATGAACATGAAACCTTTGGGTTTTAGTCCGATGGACAAGAACATTGTGTTCATGCAGAGTGACGAATACATTTTTAAGTACAACATATTGACTAGAAGTTCACAATTGCTCTCACTTGGTTCTCATTTACATGGTCCTATATCATCTTACGAATTTGGGGTGTTGCCATTTCTTACCACAACAAAGCCGACAACAGTTCCGGAAACAACATCAAGAAGACCATTCATAACTGTCAATCAATAAACTTAATGGTATGTGTATATATTTTTTTATGTCATTTATACGCAATTGCTTGAATTGACTTTTGCTTTTTATTGTGTCTGGATGTTCACTAGAGAAAAACATAACAAAGTTTTTATTTTTGTTTGAATCGATAACAATTTTAGGCCTCGTAATACCCATCAAAAAGAAATTAGGAATGTGAAGGTATTTTATATCCTCTATTTATACGGAAAAGTCCCAATTATTACTTCCACTTGTATTTTATATCATTTTTGCTTCTTGTACCTTGAATTATGGTGGAAATGTGAATATTTGTAGGAATATCAGGATAGTGAATCCTTTCGGAGTGTATACCTACTACTCGTGTTGGTAATATAGCATTGGAGTTCATAATTTCAATCTGAAGTAAGAGTTAGAATAAAACCTTTGGCAACGATATTCTTTTCTACGTTGTATTGATATGGTTAGGCTTGAGTCTTTTGGGGCTTTCATCCTGTTTGTCAGTCTATTCTTTTGTTTTTTAAATGTTAGTGAACATGTTTCAACTTTTGACAACATATTCTCAACTATTGTCATTTGCTAGCCACTGTTACACACTCTAATAACCCTTCTCTGCAGATACATAGAGTTCCAGACTTACACTAGACTCTCGCTCCTTTGGGAATGGGGTGTTATAAAACCAACAGTACTGACGCTTTATTACTAACTAATTAAGCATATTGTCCTTACATTATTACCTAAGCACATTTTCACATGGTATTGGCATGTAATACGGAATGATGCAGGGGGGTTAATTTGTGGATCATTGGGGATCTTCATGTATACCAGAAAGGAGTGTACGTAGTTCAAGCTAGCTGAAGGATGGGATTTCCTCTGTGCTATTCGTTCGAAGGACAGTCATATATTAGCCGTGTCTTTAAGTTTGTGGAATATTCACTTGTTGCTGCAGGCAATTATGTCTTGTGGTCTTGCTATTATCTAAATAGAGTCGTAAGCTATGTGTGTGCAATTATGCAAGATTTCTTTTGATCAGTTTTGCAACTTGTTGGCTGACCAAGCTGCTACATAAGATTAAAAGAAAACTCTTCCTTTTGATCCAAGAAAACTGGTTTTTATGTTAAAAGATTAAAAACCAAAAAGAAGTCCCTAATTTTTTGAAGATGATAACATTCTTGTTTAACTTGGACCAATGAAACAAGATATACACTATATCTGATCATTCTCGCATTGGAGTTTATTGTTTACCTCGTTGGCCTCTGTTCCGATATCTGTACCAGAAGAGGTCACACCTTGTCAGTTCTCCCCCTCTTTAGTGTTCCTCAAAGAGTAACGCACAGTTTCGGAGACTCCCTAGGTTTAGAAAAAAAAAAACCAATGGAAGATGAAGGAGAACAAGAACAAGAATGAATGTTATTAAAAAGGAAAAAGTGTAGTCCATATTGGATGGGTATTACTCTAAAATTGTCATTAAGGGGTCTATTCACAGTCCACTACAAAAAGTGCATGGTCAACCTAACTTTTCTTAGCTGTAGAACGCAGCACCTTCGACTTTGGCTAAGGACAACCAGGTTGATGTAGAACATCTAGCTGACCTAGTTAACACTTCACTACTGTTCGAACGAGTTAAACAGTTTTCTATTTTAAACTAATTTATAATTAATTTCCTTTTCATAGTTCCAGTTTAATTTGATTCCCCTTTTTAGTCGTAGCCATATTAGGAAATATTGGCAGATGTATGTATGCTCAAACTCAAACTTGAGGGAGAGTCTGAATAGTTTGTATTTACTTCTCTAGTTTATGGCATCCAACTCAAAATTAATTGGTAATGAGTGGAGAGGCCCAAAGGATTATAAACCGCAGGATCTTAGGTAACCTAGATAATGTGGGACTAATAATCTCAACACGTGTAGCCTCGTTGGGTCGAACACGTGGAACAATAAATTGGGTGATGTGGAGTAAAGGCGCGGTCAATGACTCGTCGCAAATAGCCTGCTCTGATACCAAGTTAGAATATGGGCATCCAACTCAAAACCAATTGGCAATGAGTGGAGTGGCTCGATAGATAGATTCCGATAGATAGATTATAAACCGCAGGATCTTAGATTGCCCAGACAATGAGAGACTAATAATCTCGACACGCCCCCTCACGTGTAGGGTCGTTGGGTCTAACACGTGGACAATAAATTGGGTGACGCGGAGTAAAGGTACGGTCAAATGACTCGACACAAATAGCCTGCTCTGATACCATGTTAGAATATGGGCATCCAACTCAAAACCAATTGGCAATGAGTGGAGATGCCCAAAGGATTATAAACCGTAGGATCTTAGATAACCCAGATAATGTGGGACTAATAATCTCAACATATGTTGATAAATACCTCCTCTAGGAGATGAGTAAGATTATCAAACGTATTCTTGATTAAAGGGACATAATATTCGCAATCCATCAAGAACAATCAAATCTTGTTCTGACGACCGAATATCCTTAACCTTGTTAATTTCTATAATGGCACGTCTAATACTGCGTGAGTTAACAGAAAACCTAATGTAAACTGAATGTCTTGGACTCGATAAAAAAAAAAAAAATGTTAATCCTTGATTTGTACTGTAAATTTCGGATAATGCAAAGAACACAAATTACGATAGATCGACAAAATAGACAGAATCAAAAGTTTGATCAATAAAAATTTACTATAGTTACAAATAACTAGATATATAATTTGCTGCCACGAGAGAACTGCAGTAAAATGCGTGACTGGAACCCAACCTTTTTTCCTTTTTAATGAAAAAAAAAATGCGAACTAAGATCTTCTCGACTTAGTTTTTTTCGTAGAAGACGGCGGTTCTGGACGTCGTGGAATTGCTGTCGTACTTGGCGTTAAGACAAGTGGTAAGTCACTTCTAAGCCAAGGGTAGGCATCTTCATCTTCAGCAGGTCTCTTGAGCACATCAAATCTGTTAGTCCGGACATTTAAGGCCAAAATATATGCAGTACTGTAAGCCACCAACACAACATGTCTATTAACTGGGTGGAAAGCCAATGGGAAAATTTTTGTGTCTAGATATAAGTAGTCCTCATTGAACCATCTATCTTTATCACATGCCAACATATTCTGCAACTCAATCTTGTGAACCAGCTCCCACGCTGATTTATTCGATGCTTGATTGTTCACCCAAATACACAAAGTCATTGCTTTACGCTGAAGTTGGCAATAACATGAGTTCTTCTGACTCTCCAAGACACTGATATCTATAATCATCTTCATCTCTTCCCTTGGGCAAATTAATTAACTTGCATTGACGTTGATTAACATCTTTCTTTTCGTTATTGTTCAGATCATAAGCTATGATTCTATTTCGGCATTCTCCTTCAAACCAGTACATGACTCTTCTATTGGTAATTATAATATTTCCACTAAAGCTATCATTCTCGTCAGATTGGTCGGCAGAATGAGAGACATCATTATGTGGACTGTACTTGTAAGACTTTTCTCAGGTGACTTCAAGAGGGCTTGAAACTTAATAAACATTCCATTCACCCAAATCAGAAGAGAAAACTTGAATTTCAAATTTTGTTGGCGGATTTACTTTTACTTTTATTGGCGGCTAATTTGGACCGCGTCCCTGATAGAGGTTCTCGTAGTTCTCTGATAAATTTTCAAACCCTTGAATGCGCACGATCACGAAAGTATTACTACCACTAGAGGAACTGAATGAGGATGTGGTGCAGGAAGATTTTGTTAAAGTTAATAGTTAATTTGTGATTTAATCTTGAAAGGTCTAAATAAGTTTGGACGGTCAAAGAAGATAAATCGCATACACTAAGTAAAGCCTAGTATAATCTAGGGCTGTCGGTCATTGACTAGAGAATTCTATCTCAAAAGTCTTCTTATCTTAGTCAGTAAAATAAGGGAAAAGGTCACGTGTTATCTAGAGCATTTTGTCTCTAGAATTTTCTTTCCCTAAGTCGGTCAATTAGCTCTAGAGTTTTCTTTCCCTAAGTCGGTCAATTAGCTCTAGAGTTTTGTGTGTCTAGAGTGTTCTCATGGTCTATTGAGTTAGCCTATAGGTTCATTTGTAAGCATCCAAAAAAAAAAAAAAAAAAAAAAAAAAAAAAAAAAAAAAAAAAACAACTCAAGTGAGTGTTAGAGTTAGTAAGAGTGAGAGCTAGTAGAAAGAGCCAAAGAGTCTTTGTAAGTGAGCCAAAGTGCTACACTAAATTCCCTTGTAAACATTTTCATTTCCTTAATTAATCAAAGCCTCACTTTCGATTAACCAACCTCGTTTCCTAAATCATTTCCATAAACCCATCACACTTCAGCATTGCGCCAACAAATTTGGTATCAGAGCCAACTTAACCCAGTAAT
>JAJJMB010001069.1:607840-709433 GCA_023531105.1 Papaver atlanticum | reverse complement strand
AACTCAAGTGAGTGTTAGAGTTAGTAAGAGTGAGAGCTAGTAGAAAGAGCCAAAGAGTCTTTGTAAGTGAGCCAAAGTGCTACACTAAATTCCCTTGTAAACATTTTCATTTCCTTAATTAATCAAAGCCTCACTTTCGATTAACCAACCTCGTTTCCTAAATCATTTCCATAAACCCATCACACTTCAGCATTGCGCCAACAAATTTGGTATCAGAGCCAACTTAACCCAGTAATCCCAAAACTCTACCCATGGCAATTAACCAAAGTATTCAAGGTTTCAATTATGCCCAAAGTTTAATTCCAATTTTTGATGGTGAGAGTTATGATTATCGGAGTCTACAAATGAAGACATTGTTTATTTCTCAAGACCTATGGGATCTTGTAGAAGAAGGTTATGATGTACCCGAGTCGGCAGAAACTCTATCTTCATGGATGGATGCAAAGAAAAAGGAGTACAAAGAAAATAAGAAGAAAGATGCTAAAGCACTACTGTTTCAACAACAAGGGGTAAGCAAAGCTATTTTTCCTCGAATTTCGGTGGCAAAAACTTCAAAGGAGGCCTGGAATATTCTCAAAGTTGCATTCCAAGGTTCGGAAAAGGTAATCTCCATAAAACTACAAAATTTATGGCGAGATTTTGACAATTTACTTATGAAAGAAAATGAAACTATCCAGAATTTCTTTTCAAGATTTACTGGAATAGTAAATCAAATCAGTAGTTATGGAGATACCATAGAAAATAAAAGAGTTGTAGAAAAGATTTTAAGAAGCTTACCGTTCAAATTCGACCATATCGTTGCTGCCATTGAGGAGTCAAAAAATTTATCGACTCTCTCGGTGCATGAATTAATGGGTTCATTAGAGGCGCACGAGAAAAGAATAAATAGGTTCGCGGAACAACCATTGGAGCAGGCATTTCAATCAAAAATAAATTTCAGTGAAAAGAAAAATATGGAAGCCAAAAAAGAAAGCTCCAGAGGGGGATTGTCATCAACATCACCTCACGAGAAAGGGTCGACTTCAAATCAAGGACCCAGAAATTACTACCGCGGACGTGCAAGTGGAAAAGGAGGTTATAGAAACAACAACAAAAGGTACGGAAGAAATTACTCCTCAAATCTCCGTTGTAATGTCTGCAGAAAGTTTGGCCATGCAACTGAAAATTGCAAGTACAAGTGCACCAAGTGTGATAAATTAAATCACATGGAAAAAGATTGTTGGCTCAATGAAGCTAACTATACCGACAAAAATGATTCTCAAAATCAAGTATTTTATTCCTGCCTCACCTCGTAACAAGAAGCGCAAGGTATATGGTACGTTGACAGCGGATGCAGCAGCCATATAACAGGAAACAAAGAATATTTTGTAAAATTGGAGGAGCAAGAGATTCCACCGGTCAAACTCGGAGATGGAAAGTTCCAGAATGTTGAAGTAAGAGGAGTCATATCCGTACGTACAAGGTCAGGTAAAACTCGATACATATCTGATGTTCTTTATGTTCCTGGCCTAGCTCAAAATTTATTAAGTGTTGGACAACTTATAAGAAAAGGGTACTCACTACATTTTGAAGACGGAGAATGCACAATTTATGATAAAATTAATAAGCAATTGGTGGCAAAAGTAAAAATGTCAGCGAATTTTGTCTTTCCTCTATCTATGCCATCAATTGGAAATTGTGCAATGAGTACCAATCACATAGATGAATGCAAGTTATGGCATTTGAGATACGGGCATCTCAACTATAGATCCTTGAAAGTTCTAAAATCAAAGAACATGGTAATCGGTCTTCCTAATATCAGCGGTGGAGATAAAATATGTGAAGGTTGTATTCTTGGGAAGTTTCATAGACTTCCATTTACAAATAAATCGTGGAGAGCAAGAAGTCCCCTCGAATTGGTGCACGCCGATATCTGCGGTCCGACAAGAACAACCTCGCTCAACAACAGAAGATATTTTCTCCTATTTGTGGATGATTATACCAGGATGATGTGGGTGTATATTCTCGAGAAAAAGTCCGAGGCATTCACTAAATTCCTAGAGTTCAAGGCGTTGGCAGAGAAGCAAAGTGGCCATCAATTGAAGGTTTTCCGTACAGACCGTGGTGGAGAATTTACTTCAAATGAATTTATCAACTACTGCAAAGACAATGAAATTAAAAAGGAGCTCACCGTCCGATACACTCCACAACAAAACGGCGTCGCGGAAAGGAAAAATCGTACAATCGTAGAAATGACTCGCAGTATGTTAAAAGCAAGGAAGCTACCCAACAGCTACTGGGCAGAAACAGTCAACACGACAGTCTACATCCTTAATCGCTCGCCAACAAAAACAGTTCTCAACAAAACTCCATATGAAGCTTGGCATAAGAAAAAGCCTGAGGTAACTTCTTTCAGAATTTTTAGTTGCGTAGCATATTCTCATATTCCATCCCAACATAGAGAAAAATTTGATGAAAAAGGAGAAAAGCTAATATTCATCGGATACAGCGAAGAGTCTAAAGCATATAGACTTCTAAATCCAAATACAAAGGAACTGGTAATTTCAAGAGACGTTATCTTTGATGAATTCAAATCATGGGATTGGAATGATGAACCATAAAACCATGAGTTGCCACTACTCTTCGAAGACGAGCCAGATCAGCCACGTCAAGAAGATAATACTCCACCAGCAAGCCCGAGATCTCCTAGTCCAACACAACAAAGTCCAAGTTCATCTGAATCAAGTGCCCCACCTAGAAAGGTGCGTTCCTTAAGAGATATTTATGATATATCTAATTGTGCATTTATAGCACTAGAACCTCAAAAATATGAGGAAGCGGCAAAAGAAGAAAAATGGAGACATGCCATGGACGAAGAAATGCGAGTAATCGAGAAAAATAAAACCTGGGAGCTTGTTAATCAACCAATTGACAAAGAAATAATTGGTCTGAAATGGGTCTACAAGACAAAATATAATGAAGATGGGTCAATTCAAAAGCACAAAGCGAGGCTAGTTGCAAAAGGATACTCCCAGCAACAGGGAATTGACTATAACGAGACATTCGCCCCAGTCGCTCGCATGGAAACTATCCGGATGGTGTTAGCTTTGGCAGCTCAATTAAAAATGAAAGTCTACCAGTTAGACGTAAAGTCGGCGTTCCTAAACGGAGAACTTGAAGAAGAGGTGTACGTGGAACAACCTCAAGGATATGCCCGCAAAGGAAAAGAAAAAATGGTATATCGTCTCCACAAAGCACTATATGGCCTCAAGCAAGCACCGTGTGCATGGAACAGCAAAATAGACAAATACTTCCGAGATAATGGATTTGAAAAAAGTCTAAGTGAGCCATCACTCTACATCAGAAAACAAGGTACGGACTTCCTAATTGTCTGTCTCTACGTTGATGATTTAATTTACGCCAGCACAAAACAAGAGATTGCAGAAAAATTTAAGAAGGAGATGATGAAAGAATATGAGATGACAGACTTGGGACTTATGCGATATTTTCTTGGGATTCAAGTAAAACAATCTCCAGAAGAAATATTCATTTCCCAAGAAAAATATGCAGAAGACTTACTGAAAAGGTTCAACACGATGGATTGCAAACCAATTGCAACTCCAATGGGTACCAATGAGAAATTGGTAAAAAATGATGGAGCAACTAAAGTGGATCCAACCTTATTCAGAAGTTTAGTCGGCTCACTGATTTACTTAACAAATACAAGGCCAGACATCGTCAATGCAGTCAGCATTGTCTCTCGGTTTATGAGCGAGCCAAGCAAGTTACACTATGTCGCCGCAAAGAGAATTCTGCGATATATCAAGGGAACAAAAGATTTTGGCATCAAGTATACAAGAGAAAAAGATAATGATTTAATTGGCTTCACAGATAGCGATTGGGAAGGTTCTATTGAAGACCGAAAGAGCACATCAGGCTATTTTTTCTGTATGGGAACAAAAGTTATCTCTTGGAGTTCTAAAAAACAAAGTACGGTGGCACTATCATCAGCCGAAGCAGAATACATAGCATCAACAAGTGCAGCATGTGAAGTAGTATGGTTGAGAAGAATAATGACCGACCTACAACAAAGGAAAAAGCAGCCGACGACTATCTACTGTGACAATATGTCTACAATTGCAATGACAAAAAATCCAGTCTTTCACGGACGGACGAAGCACGTAGAGCTACGACATCACTTTATCAGAGAGCTGGTCGAAAACAAGGAAATTGAGCTCCAATTTTGTCCAACAAATGAGCAAAATGCAGACATTTTCACAAAAGCCATTACAGTGGATAAATTAAATTATTTTAGAGACCGTCTCAACATCACAAATTAAGAGGCGGTGTTAAAGTTAATAGTTAATTTGTGATTTAATCTTGAAAGGTCTAAATAAGTTTGGACGGTCAAAGAAGATAAATCGCATACACTAAGTAAAGCCTAGTATAATCTAGGGCTGTCGGTCATTGACTAGAGAATTCTATCTCCAAAGTCTTCTTATCTTAGTCAGTAAAATAAGGGAAAAGGTCACGTGTTATCTAGAGTATTTTGTCTCTAGAATTTTCTTTCCCTAAGTCGGTCAATTAGCTCTAGAGTTTTGTGTGTCTAGAGTGTTCTCATGGTCGGTTGAGTTAGCCTATAAATAGGCAACGCTAGGTTCATTTTTAAGCAACCAAAAAAAAAAAAAAAAAAAAAAAAACTCAAGTGAGTGTTAGAGTTAGTAAGAGTGAGAGCTAGTAGAAAGAGCCAAAGAGTCTTTGTAAGTGAGCCAAAGTGCTACACTAAATTCCCTTGTAAACATTTTCATTTCCTTAATTAATCAAAGCCTCACTTTCGATTAACCAACCTCGTTTCCTAAATCATTTCCATAAACCCATCACACTTCAGCATTTTGATTGACATATGAAACCATGTAAGAAGCGGGGTTTGTTCCAGCACCACTCGTCTTTTCCAGCAGGTTTAGGAATCATATCCGACATTCTTTTTGTGAGAGGATTGAAAACATAGTAATTATAAGCGTCATTATTCCAAGCATATACATTTGTTGTCAAAAGAACCAAACCATTGCTAGAACCTACTAGAGATAATATTCTGGTTAATTTTTGAAGTTTTGAGTGAATGAATTTGAAAGAGAATCCATCATATGCGAAATTGGACGATAAAAGATCAGATGATGCAACAGCAAGATGTCCATTATAAAAGGCATAATGGATCGCAGACAAAGTTTTGGATATTTTAGTTAAAAGAGAAAACCATACCTTAGAAACGCACATGAACTTGTATACGGATTCTAATGGAAGATATCTGAAAATTTCTAGCAACACTTCCTCTGGTACGAACAAGTTTGGGTGGACGATTTCTCTATAGCTGATGATTTTCATGTTCGTAATGGACTATGGATGAGTTTGCAAAATTCCGACCAATTATTATAAACTCCGTCTATATTTCTCTCCTTCGGTCTGTCCATATATATACGTTTTACTAGAATCCGTTTTCCAATCTAATTCTATATATATATATATATAAAACCTTTCCTAATCGGTTTTCCGAGGGCAAATATATAATCTCAGGCAAAAGATTTAAGGATTAACTGATTTTTTGGTATGAAAATCCATAAGACGATCGAGGGACCAATGGGAAATAAAAGTAACATAACATTGAAAGTTCAAAGTTTTTTCCAAAAATATCTAACAAATAAAAATAAAAATGAGTCTCATATGACTAACTTTTGGTAGCGTAAAATTAAACATTAATATCGACTTAAGACCTTGAGAACGAAGCAGCCGTAGTTATTATCCCATCGGATACCGATCTTTTCACCGGCTTTCAAAGAACGACGTCGAACAAAGCTAGATATCCAGTTTTTCCTTAAAGAACACGTTGAACCACTTAAACACTTCAAGACCATATTTTCTCTCAATCCATTAGAATCATCCATTAATTCTATTCTGTCACTCCCTTTCATATACGGCAACATATGATTATTGACTAATCTCCCGTCCAAATGAAGCGCATCGCCATTACTACCATCAACGTCGTTTTGTGTTAGTACTTTCTGCACTGGCCAATCTTTCTGCACTGGCCAATCTTCTCTTATTTCTATAGTTTCTGGATCAACCCGTATGTTGTTAGCCTCTTGTTCTTTGGATCTAATGAAATGATGAAAAAGAGTTTTTTTCACGGTTTGTAGCTAAGAATATAATTAATTTATAAATGTAATTACTTTTTACCTTGTTTTTATAGTGGGAGCTAATTAAGATTAAACTAATACATACTACTTTTGAGAACTGAAAATGTGAATTAAAATCTTTCAAATTTTTGGAAATGTTTAAAAATAATTTATCTATTTCTAAATTTTATTTAATTTTCTTCCGTATCAAATCTCCTTTTCTCATATTTTCCTTGGCCATTATACTTACAAAAATTTCCCTAGATTTCATATCCAATTTAATAAATAATCTCTTTAATTATGGCTCCATTTATTAAAGTGGGCGTGCCTTATTTACTTAGCTAAACCTCCATTTCCTGTTTTTGTAAGAAAAAATCAAAATATATTTTCTGATTTTTCAGAATTTAGCTCTAAGAGAAAGAACGTGAGAAAATTTAGAAAGAAAATAAGCATACAAGAAAACCCCCCAAAAATAAAAGCTAGCAGTAGGGTTGCAGAACCGGTTAGACGGCACCACACTCTTTTGCAGAATAGGGGCCTATGCTGCATATACAAATTTTCAGGCGCTTATATTGCCTTGAGAAACCAGTCAACTCTACATTGATGTTGGATGGCAATATGCACCTAATAAACTCATGATATTAATCTAGTAAATCTACATAATCAACCTTTAAGCCCTTTCATATTTTGTTTGATTAGACATGTCAAGACCAAAAACTCTGAACAAAGAGACATGGAACTGTAAACCAATCCTCAAAATATTTACATATCAGTTGATAAAATCTCAGACAATATTTGTAACGGCAGCAGTAGTAGGCACTGTTCAAATATTAAGACTGTCTAGTTTCTCTAACATGGAAGTCAAGAAAGCTATATGTTTCACTGACACACGGCCCTCCACTTCACACTCCACTTCGACTGCCTTTCGTAAATCTTGCAACTTCTTCTTGTCTATTTGTTTGCCGTGTTCTTTATCTTGTGGCTCTGGGCAGTGCCTACTGCTACACTCAACTTCGACTGCTTTTCGTACATCTTGCATCTTCTTCTTCCCCGTTTGTTTGCTGGGTTCTTTATGTTGTGGTTCTGGGCAGTGAGTACTGCTACTAGCATCAAACGCCTTCCCTTCTTTCTTGTCTTGTGGTACTGGCAAGTATGTACTGCTGCTGCCATCAATTTCCTTCCCTTCAATAGGTGCATTTATCTGCTTGAATCCACCTGAGAGTGGGTAGACCATATCCTCTGCTGTTGGGGTGTAACTCGCTACTCTGCTGCCCCAGCGTGGTCTAACATATGGGGTTGCTGATTCAAAACCTGAGCTTTCAAATACCGACGCTGTAGGAACACCTGCAAGACAGCAAGGGAAACACACAATATGGTGTTAGATCAACAATTTTCTTTGCACTAACAGGTACTTTGAATAGAATAAAATTATCATTTCCATATACAAATTATTAGTATTACTAAACGAATGGGATGAGAGATGGAGTTATTTGTAAGGAACTTCACCAAATGTAGGACGCAAGAAGCCAGATGCAGGTGAAGGTGATCCAGATATCGAGCTTTGACTTTGAAAACCACCCCTTGGAGGAAAAATCGAACTTTGAAAATTACCCCATGCTAGAGGTTGATTTGATGCTGTGAAGGAAGAACCAAAAGCAGGAGCAGAGTTACCTTAAAAAAGCAAAATAAGACAAATTATTAACAAGAATCAAAAGAATGAAATAATAGGTAACATATAAAAACTTCGACGGAATTTTCTAAAAGATCCCTCATTAGAATATCAATCGAACCATTTAGAACATTTAGCTTTAGAAACAGATGAAACACTACCTGTCCATCTGATACCTAGGTTTTAGTCTTTTTTCTTGCTAAAGCTAATAAGGTCTAGCATAATTTAACATAATAGTTGCAAATCAGTTTTATTTATAAGAAAAATTAGTACCAAAAGGTGGATGAGGGACACATTTAAGCTGAACGCCATGTTTCTGAACCCAGCCACCTAAAAGTTTGAAAAATATACCCAAGTTAATGGAATGTCATACTCATACAAAGATTCGACCTCTGTGCTATATGATAACAGAAACACTTACCTTTGTCACCAACTTGATAATCTATCCATCTCAACTCCTCGGGGCTTTTATCTACATAGACTGGCATGGCTGATATTGATAGAAGCATTGGATGAGGTTCAGTCTGCCTACTTGGTGTCCATGAACGTTCACCTACAAGACAATTAAAATAAATTTTATGAATTCAATGACCTCAATCATCAGCAAACATTCGGATTGATATAGGATGTGAGATTTATAAATCTCAAAAAGGAAAATAACTTACCTGCAGAGGCGTATGGAGGAATTATCCAACTACCATGTGAAGCTACATACAAAGATGAAACATATTTCAATATTGAAACATTAAAATAATGTAGACTGGTGCAATGTTAGAAACTAAATCAATTTACAATGTGGATAACATAAAACTACCAATATCAAGGTGGTTCCTAAATTCTAACTTACCAACTGGATCGGGAGCTACATTACCCCGTGCATGTTGAGTTGCTGTATTAGCAGCAGTGGTGATGAATGATGAGCTGCTTCCAAATGGACTAGTTTGAGTAGGACACGACCCAAAGACAGAAGATGATCCTATCAAATATCACACAAGTACAAATTAAAGTTCAGAACAAATTCAGAATAATAACATGGTACTATTAACAAAATACTTGCACACAAAGATTGAACTTGACAGTTTCCTAAACTTCATGATACTAGATCAATTTACAATCTGTAGGTACCAAAATCAAGGTTGCATTCTAAATTAGTACAATATCAAAAATCAATTTACAATGTGTGTAACTTTACAGAGATATATAAATGACATTCTCGCAGAAGTGATCAGGAAATTAGTCAATAGTAAATAGGACTTACCTTTATCACTCAACTGGCAATCTTCCCACCTCAGTTCTTCATGACTTTTCTCTTTATAAACAGGCATAGCTGATATCGATTCAAATTTTCCGGAACTCTGTGCACCAGTATCATCAGTCTCAGCAGTAGGAGCGTAAGCCACTACTTTGCTTCCACCACGTTGTTGTTGACCAACACTAAATCCTGGCTGTCCAAAGGCTCCTGGAGATCCAAATGTAGAGGGTGTTGTAGTCTGGGTACCTGAAGGGAGGATAGAAAAAGACAAGATTAGAACAAGGAATCAACAGCTAGTCTTTATATAACTATAAAACAAAATGAATAATCATGAAAGATGCAAATAATTTTACCGAAGGTAGAACTTTGGGCTCCGAAGGCAGACGGAGTTGAACCAAAAGGGCTGCTACCAAATCCAGAATTTGTTTGGCCAAATGCTGGGCTCGTTCCAAAACTAAAAGGTTGGGCACCAAAAGGAGTGTTTGACGTTCCAAATGTGGAAGCAGCAGTCGTAGCACCAAAAGCAGGGTTGCTTGTGGAAGAAAATGCTGGAGTGCCAAATACCCCTCCTGACCCAAATGTTGCAGTTGGTCGAGACCCAAAGGCTGATGTAGTTGCAGCACCAAAGGCTGCAGTTGGTTGAGACCCAAAGGCTGATGCTGTTCGAGCACCGAATGCTGCGGTAGTAGGAGCACTGAAAGCTGGAGTGCTTGTCACTCCGAAAACAGGGATGCTAGTGGTACCGAATGAATGCTGACTTGGTGCACCAAAAGGAGCAGATGAACCAAATGGAATGCTTCCAAATGCGGACTGGGTTTGTTGGAAAGTGCTACCGCCAAATGGACTTGACTGACTAGGAGTAGTTGACCAAAACCCACCGAAAGCAGGCTTCTGCCCAAATAGAGAAGATCCTTCAAAAGATAAAAAGATAAAACGTTTGAGTCGAAAGCAGGCTCAGGCAATATAACAATATAGTCTACATTGCTAGACTATATTGGTAGTCTCCAATAGACTACCAAAATTAAGGTGGTGACAGCGGTGTCTTGATTTACCAAATGGATTGGGAGCTACGTTACCATGTTGAATTGATGGCCTAGCACTGGTGCAGAATGATGAGCTGCTTCCTGATGGACTAGGTTGACTCGGAGGATACCCAAAGACAGTAGATGACCCTATCAAAGAAGAGAGAAAATTACACAAGCACAATATTAAAGATGAAATCAAATCCAAAATAACAACTTGGTACTACTAAAAAAAATACTTGCACACAAAGATCGAACGTATTTCAGTTTCCAAAACCTCAATGTATAAATCATTTTACAATCTGTAACTACCAAAAACAAGGTGGTTTCTAACTTACCAACATTCCCAAAAGCAGCATACCCGATAGCAACTTTTGTACCACCAATGCCAAATGAAGTGGTAGCGGCAAAGGGGCTTACTGGAGTTGGAGTAATAGAACCCACTGCAGCAGGTTGAATTGATAGACTATCATTGTTTGAGGATCCAGATGTGCTGCTTGCTGGAGTAAGAGAATCCACCACTGCGGGCTGAATTGATAAACCACCATTGTTTGACAAGTCAGATCTGCTGCTTACTGGAGCAGTCGAATCCATTGCAGGCTCAATTGATGGACTACCATTGTTCGACAAGTCAGACATGCTGCTAGCTGGAGCAACAGTACCCACTTCAGGTTGAATTGATGGACCACCATTGTTCGACAAGTCAGATGTACTGCTTGCTAGAGCAGTAGAAACCACTTCAGGTTGAATTGATGGACAACCATTGTTTGAGAATTCACATGCGCTGCTTTCTAATGGAGTTGGTTGACTAAAAGTAGATCCAAATGCAGAAGATCCTACAAAAGAAGAGTGAAAAATAGTTTTAGCACAATCAATCTTACAAAAAAAATTCCAGAAATTCATGCATGGTACTCTAATATAACAAATCCTTGGATATAAATTCTTCTTGTTTTCCATAGATCACAACAAAGATGAAAAGTCAAAGTAGAGAGCAAAAAGCAGACATTCTTAATCAATGATACTCAACAAGTTCATGATTCTAAGAAATATCTATTAAATCAAATTCATAAAATGAAAATTCTAACAACAATTGAAACAATTGATAATCAAGACTCATTGATGGGGGGTTATTTCAACAATATTACCATTACTAAAATCAGCGCAACCATATACAGCTAAACTCATATCTTTTTTGCTTCTGAAATCGAATGGCAGGGAGCTACGTTACGTTACTCTGTGCGGGTTGAATTGATGGACTAGAAGTGGTGATGAATGATGAACTGCTTACAAATGGACTAGGTTGACTAGAAGGAGAAACATATACAGTAGATGATCCTATCCAGAATAACAACATGGAACAATAAAAAAATACTTGAAGACAAAGATGGGACATATTTCAGTTTCCAAAACTTCAAGACACTAAATCAATTCACAATCTGTAACTACCAAAATCAAGGTGGTTTATAAGTTCTAACTCACCAACATTCCCAAATGCAACTCCCGTACTACCACTGCCCAATGAAGTGGTAGCGGCTAAGGAGCTTACTGGAGTAATAGAACCCACTTCAAGTTCAATTGATGGAACAGCATTGTTTGACAAATCAGAAATGCTACTAGCTGGAGCAATAGTACCCACTTCAAGTTGAATTGATGGAACAGTATCATTAGAAAAGTCGGATGTACTGCTTGCAAGAGTAGTAAAATCCACTGCGGGTTCAATTGATGGACTAGCATTGTTCGATATATCAGACGCACTGCTAGCTGGAACCATGGTACCCACTTCAGGTTGAATTGATAATGCACCAGCGTCGTTCGCGACGTCAGATGTGCTTCTTGCTAGAGTAGTAGAATCATCCACTGCAAGTTGAATTGATTGACTACCATAGTCGGAGAATCTAGATGTGCTGCTTTCTAATGGAGTCACTTGACTAGAAATAGACCCAAATGCAGAAGATCCTACAAATATAGATGGACAAATAGACAAATACAAACAACAATCATCAGAAAAACATCAAAATTAAATCAAACCCAGTAAATCATGCCTAGAACTCTCATATATCAAAACCTTACATATAAACTCAACTCTTTTCCCATGGATCACAACAAAGATGAAAATTCAAGTAGAGAGCACAAAGCAGAAATTCTTAATCAATGATACTCAACAAGTTCATGATTCTAAGCAGCATCTATAAAATCAAATCCAGTATAACATGCCTAGTACTCTTATATAGCAAATTCTTACATATAAACTCTTCTTGCTTTCCAATTTCCATATATAACTCTTCTTGCTTTCCAATTTCCATATATTACAACGAAGATGAAAATTCAAAGTAGAGCATGAATCAGACATTCTCAATCAATCATACTCAACAATTTAACGATATATATAGGAAAATTCTGACAAAAATTGATACTAAATACTCAAGATTCATCAATTGGGGATTATATCAAGATTCAAGACTCTTACCATTACTAAAATCAGTGAAACCGTATGTGAACATCTTTTTTTCTGCTTCTGAAATCGGATGGCGGGAGATTTTGATACGAGTGATTCCAGAGAAACGAAGGGGATGGAGAGGAATTTAAGGGGTTTTGATGGTTTCCATTTTTTTATGGTTTGTTACTGCTTCAATCTTAAGCTAACTTTATTAAATGAAAGGAAGTGGGTATTTATAATAGGAGCAATGGCTTCCGGTTTTGGAAGTTGGAACCGGAATAGGATTTGCCATAGAAAGTTTTTCCATTTTACATTTTTTCTTGGATCTATTTTATTACCGTGGCGTCATTAGGGCGACTCTGAAAGAATTAGGGGCGATTTTTTTATTCCCAACCCATAGACAAGGTTATGGGATGTCCAAATTTACCGATATTACTAAAGTAGCCTTACACAATCGGTAGTTAGGAAAGTGGTATTATCTACTGATTACTAGTATTATCAATCACCGTTAGCAATCGGTAGATAGGTGAAGTTCATAATCGGAGGTTACGTTAACTTATTAACCTACCGATTATACTTTAATAATCGGTAGATAATACCACTATACTAACTACCGATTGTATAAGGGAACTTAGGTAATCTCCAAAAATTAAGACATCCCATAACCGTGTTTATGGGTTGGGAATAAAAAAGTCGCCCTTAATTCTTTGAGGGTCGCCCTAATGACGCCAGGATTTTTTGATGGTTGATTGTGATTTTGCTAAACCAAATTTTTATAATGGGCTCACACAAATAGATAAAATTTGGGCTGTGAGGGGAAATTGTTTTTAAGAAAATGACGAATGGTGACTCTCACTAGGGGTGAGCATATTTTGGTTGGTCCGGTTCTCATCATCCGTATCCAATCTGATATATTACAGATTTTAGGCATGACCTTTGCTTCCACTCCAGCGTACAATGGATTTGCGTCCAACCGATGCACGTACCCAAAAAATGAACAAAACAAGTGAAAAAACTGTCTTCGATTTTATTTTTTTATAACAGTACCTGGAACACTATTGGGAAATAATCGATTATAAACAAAGAGACGAGATTGATGTTTTGAGTTTTGTCAATCAAAACGTTGTTGGTATACTTATAAGAGTTTTATCACTGTTTATATTTTAATTTAATTAGAATAGTGTGTGTTTGTATGACGATTAGGTGTTTATAGGAAGCCAAAACTACTCCCTCCCGAAACAAAATTATCTGAAGCTTCATCTACTTCAATTGTTCGTAATCTTGGTTTTTCTAATCATTGTATTGTTCCGGTTGTGGGTTGCAGTGGTGGTATTTTACTACTCTGGGATGACACCATTGACGCAGAGGTGATTTCCCTCTCCTGATTTGAAGCTTTTTGGTGTTCACACCCAGATTTTCTTAAAGTTGTCATAGAAAGTTGGAACAGTGATATTTCGAATGATCTGATCTCTAATCTAGCAACTCTGGGCAGATTTCTCAAGTGTTGGAGTAAACAGAAGATTGGGTGTATTAAGAACAAGATTAGAAGTATAAAGAAAAGACTATTGCATCTCCAAGAGCTAACTCCTAGTCCTCATATCATTCGTCAAGAGAAAAATACTTCTTCTCAGTTGAACGAGTACATCATTATGGAGGCTACTTATCGGGAACAAAGAATGAAACAAATTTGGCAGAAAACTGGAGATCGAAATACAAAACAATTTCATCTTTCTGTTCAACAGCGAAGAAGAAAAAACCAAATCACTTGTGTTAAATCAGGTAATCAACAATGGATTTCTAATCCAGATGATATTGCTACAGAACTGGTTTCTTTCTTCAAAGATCTTTTTCAGGAAGATGTGAATATAATGACTCCGGTCAACTTTCAAGATTCTGGTTATTCAATATCCTATGAAGACAACACCTCATTATCTGTTGTTCCATGTGCTCAAGAAATTTGGAATGTTGTTAAGAAGATGAATTCTCTTGGATCTCCGGGGCCGGACGGTTACCCTGTTCTTTTCTACAAGAAATGTTGGAATATAGTGGGCCAAGACACTATCAAATTCATTCAACAAGTCTTTCATACAGGGGAAATTCCAAGTAAGTTAAATCATACCCACATAAGTTTAATTCCTAAAGTTAAGAATCCAACTACGGCTATGGAATTTCGACCCATTGCTTTATGTAATGTGTTGTACAAGTTTATTGCTAAAATTCTAGCTATTCGGCTTGGTTTCTTCTTGGGTAGATTTATTTCTTGGTCCCAGAATGCCTCTGTCAAAAATAGACAAATAACAGACAATATTGTTGTTGCAAAAGAAATGTTCTATTCTGTGAACAAGTCTAAATCCAGAAAAGGTTTTTTTGCCCTCAAATTGGATATGTCAAAGGCATATGACCGTGTATCTTGGTCATTCTTGAGTTTTATGCTTCATCAGATGGGAATTCATGATCATTCTCACAAGATTATTATGAACTGTGTCAATTCCTCAACATTTTCAATCCTTTTGAACGGTGCTCCTTATGGTAATTTTCATAGTGGAAGAGGTTTACGTCAAGGCTGTCCGCTTTCACCATCTTTATTCATAATATGCTCCCAGGGTTTGTCTCTCCTTATGGAAAAATCTGAAGCTGAAAGTCTCTATAAAGGTTACAGAATCAACAGTAATGTCCCAACAATAAGTCATATGATGTTCGCGGATGACTTGTTCTTCTTTGGGAAAAATACTGAAGCCAATGTTGGACAACTGAAAGATGTTCTAGATAATTATGCTTCTTTTTCAGGTCAGATTGTTAATTTCTCAAAATCTTCAATACATTTCAATAAGGGATGCTCTTTACATAATAGATGGTTAACTATCCAGTTGTTGGGAGTAAAAGAAATGGAATTAGATGAGAAATATCTAGGGACATCTATTGAAATCTGATTGCAGTATAGAGACTTTTGAACCTCTTAATTCTAAGTTCGATTCAAGATTGGCTGGCTGGAAATCGTTTTTTGTTAATCAAGCTGGGAGGACGGTGCTGTCTAAGAATGTATTAGCTACAATCCCTAACTACACGATGGGCACCTGCTTACTTCCAAAGGGAGTAACTAATCATATTTCTCATACTCAGAGAGCTTTCTGGTGGGGGCATGACATTAATACTCGGAAAATGCACTTCATCAAATGGGAAAAAGTCGAAAGGGCGTTAGAGGATGGTGGTTTGGGCATAAGGAATATGGAACTAGTTAATCAATCTCTTGTTTCAAAACTGGTATGGAGATTTTTAACCACTCCAGATGCAGCATGGGTTAAACTTTATACAGCTAAGTATCTTCATAATATTTCATTCTGGGACTGCCAACCAAAACCAAGTGATTCAAACACTTGGAAAGACATGTTATCTGTAAGAAGTATTCTGGTTAACAACTGTTGTTGGTTTATAGGGTGTGGAAATTCTATTCATGTGTGGAATGATCCTTGGATACCGGGTATTCCAGGCTTTAGGCCTTCAAAACCTCAGTTTCCAACTATTCAGGTATCAATGGTCTCAGAACTCTTTATTCAAGGTGAAAAAACATGGAATTTAGATCTTGTTTTACAATTATTTCCTCAAGATCAGGTTGCGGAAATTCTGGATATTTATATTCCATTAGATCCCTAGATTGAAGATAGATTGATTTGGTTAAAAACTCCATCTGGTGACTTTTCTTCTAAATCCAGTTATAAACTTTTGGCGGACAACATTGCTACTTCGTCGTCTGTATCAGCTTTCCCGTGGAAGCAGTTCTGGAAGATGATGAAAATACAACCTAAAATCCACATTTGTATTTGGAAAGTACTCCATGAGGGTTTGGCAGTCTAATAACAACTTGAGAAGATCGAATAATCAAATCCAGAGCTTATGTCCCATCTGCAACATGGAAGAAGAAACTATTTTCCATCTTCTATTCAACTGTCAGTTTACAAAAGCAGTGTTCCAGGAAAGCCCAATATTTATTGAAATCATCACCGGCATGCAACCAATGCAGATTATTCAACATTGGATTTCTTATCCTGATCAGGGTATAATGTTGAATTTAGGCTCTTGCATACTGTGGAATATTTGGAAATCTCGAAACGACCTGATCTTTAACAATGCTCAGGTGTCAGTTCTCTTTGCTTCAACAAGGCGCTTCAAGATTTCAAACTATTTGATCTTCACCATGCCTTGAATTTCTGCTCCGATGTACCTGTCAATCAAAATTCTGCAGCTACTTGGGAATTTCCTCCTCCATTAGTTATAAAGATAAATGTAGATGCTGCATTCAATAATGGAAAATCTGCTGTTGCGGCAGTGGCTAAAGACTCAAATGGTAACCACTTGGGGAGTGGGGCGATCTGCTTCAATACGTTCTGTTCTACTGTGGCAGAGGCGAAAGCTTAAGGATTTGGAACTCTTCTGGCGAGCAGAATTCAAGCATCCAGAGTCATAATTGACATACCTTGGAGTATACGTTCAACTGTTCTGTCGATTCGTGATAGCATCAAGAACTTTACGGAAATTAGTTTTTCTGCTGTTCTAAGAGATGCAAACTCTATTGCACATGACTTAGCTCATTTTGCAATCTCTAATAATGTAAACCGATGGTGGGTTCATGATGAACCACCAAATTGTATTATGCAACACCTCATCTTGAAAGGGATTAATATAATTTGAAATTTGTTTCCTTAAAAAAAAAAAAAAAGTGTTTTTATATGTATCGATCATTATAACCAACCATAAATAAAATGGTTATTGTGAAGCTACTATATGAATGCTTAATCAACACCCGAGCAAGTTTTTCATATGTGAGTGTTTTGGTCACAAAATTTATGTTTCAACTAACCAATCACGTTTTCAAAAAAAAAAAAACACTAACCAATCACATATTCATAATTAATTTTGACTCAAGACAATAAGAAATGGAACTCGGGAAAGTTAAAAAATATTTTTTCTCATAATGTTGATGATAAAATTATAAGGAACTAGAATTTCACAAATCAAGATGGTTTTTTAAAGATAAACAGACTAAGATGGTTGCTAGCCATTAATTCTTTGTGTCAAAATCTGCATAATCGTGTTGCTTTTCACAATTGTGTTTTTATTTTGGATTTTATCTTTTTTTTGTTGGAAATTAAGTGTTCCTCAGAAGATTAAAGTCTTCTTTCGGAAATGTATTCTTAATGCGCTTTGGCTGTTAGGAAAAGGGTGGGACAATTCATGGAGAACATAGATAACAATTGTAACAATTAAGAAGAAAAATGGGTTGCTTAGTCCAAGGCAGGGGCGGAGCCAGCCCATTGCAAGGGTGTGCATTTGCACCCCTGCCTAGCTGGCTCCAAAGCTTATTTTAGGCTCAATAGTGATACTTGCTCTATTTCGGGAAAATTGATACTTTCGCGTCGTTTCGGGAAAAGTATCATTTTTTCTGAAACGGCGTGAAAGTATCACTTTTCTCGAAACGGAGCGAAAGTATCGTTTTTCCCGAAACAGAATGTGAAAGTATCACTTTTTCTTAAACGGGGCGAAATACCTACCTCCATGTATTTGAGGGGTCCCTTCTGGACTTCACAAACATATGGATGTTAAAATCATCCATAGTAGCGTTTTTTAGTCCATAAAATGTGGATCATCCCAAAAATATGGATGATTTTTGGCTCCATAGGAGTTGCTCTAAGGAAAGATAGGTTTTATACTGAAAGATAGGTTTTATACTGACAATTAAGTTCTTGCCAGACAAGTGGTTTGGTGATTTTATACCGAAAGATAGGTTTCCATAAAACAAAGTGGGAATGTTATACATACCTCTCATATGAGTGGGCCTTGCACAAATACCCTTTAGGGATATTTTTTTATTGGGCTTCATTGTATAAAGAATATGCATTAGCAGAGAATACCATTTTTAACCTCAAATAAATTTACTAATTCTAATTAGGGCTGCCAACGGGTACCTGATTACCCGGAATGTCAATTGGGGTGAGATGACAGCTCAATAAAATGCATTCCCTTTCTCAAAATATATCAAAACATGTCAACCAATCAAACAAAATGTGTACAACAAGAGTATATGGTGCACCTTCAAGGATTTAATTATATTTATGTTCATCAACATTACTCACAATCTATCAACTCCTCTTAAACGCTAGAGTATCCTCGGTTCATGCCCCGCCTATCCGTGTACCCTCGGCACGGAATTTCCAACCTCACTTGCACGAGTATCCTTGGGTCATGCCCCACCTATCCGTGTATCCGATAGTACGGGCACCGCCATTCAAACAAAATATATTCATTCATTTATAAATTCACACTATCATTGCACCAGTATCCTTGGGTCTTGCCTCACCTATCCGTGTATCCTCAGTACGGGAACCGCCATTCAAACAAATATATTCATTCATTTATAAATTCATAATACCGTTGCACGAGTATTCTTGGGTCGTGTAACAACTATCCGTATATCTTCGGTACGAGCACCGCCATCCAAACAAGCATATCCAATTATTTATAAAATAATTTTATCATAAAATATACATTTTTATATTCCAAACCACTTCATCAACATGTCATAACTTCACAACCAAACTAACGATGTAATTCTTTCAACCATTTAAGCAAACACTAACTGCATAATTTTACTTTATATGTTTCGTAATGATAACTTTGTCCGATCTACTTCACAAGTTTAGTGAACATTCCTGGCACCATCATGTATAACATATACAAATTTCACATGAAACTAACGGCTCAATCAAAAGATATTGATTTTACAAATACATTACAAAATCTAGGCAGATAACATCATTTTACCATAATATTCACCATAAATTCATATTAGTCTCAAATTAAGCAAAACTAAAGCACAATGAAAGATAATATATTTATATAAAACTTTTCTTAAGACCTCAAATCATTTTAGCTTCATTCAGGCTTCCTAAGAACATCAAAAACACAGCAAAACGAAACTGTCCAGAATTTCAGAAATCACAATCCATATTACAAGGAACATTCAACGGTGAATTTGCGTAGGAAATTTCTAAAATTTTAACAAGAGATACCTAATCATGTTATAAATCAATAGGAGAAGCCTGATTATCAATAAGAGACATATATTTATTCAATTAAATTGCATAAACCTTACAATACAAAGGCATATGAAAAAAAAAAAAAAAAAAGGGTTTCACATTCTACCTCTCAATTGCTACAAACTCCTCTTGATTTTCTTCATCCTTATTCTCCAAAATTCTCTACCTCCATCTCCTTCTTTTTCTCCTAGCCTTTATTTTCCGACTTATAAAATTACTTCCATTTACATTAATAGAAAACCTAACTATTTTATTTATTATTTATCTTTTCATTTTCCCTTAATTTTATTTATTATTGATTATTCTATTTCCACCCTAACTTGTAGCCTTTCTAGTTCAATCCACCCACCTAGGCTAAGGCAAAGGAACAACAACCTAAGCCACAAGGTTAACTAATCTGGGTATAACCCGACCCGAAACAGTAGTTAAAAATACAAGGTATTACATTCGATAACCAAAATTTTCTAACTAGGAGGAGATATCAAGCATCCAAGAACAAAAAGTTCATAAAAAAATAAAAAAATTCACCGTGACCACTTGAATCTCCTCTGAGTCGCTAGTAGAAACTGGTTTGTTAGTTCACAAGTCATGCAAAGGCAACAATACCTTTCAATTCCAAAGGTTCAAAAAAGAAACGAGAAATAATAGTTAACATTGAAAGATGAAACTGAACTGAAAATGTGTTGGACTGCAGCTACGTGCTCCAATCTTTAAAGGTAGTTGGGAGAACTCACTACCAAAATGGTAGTCAAACGATCCTTGCGGTAATCAGTGGGATGGCGTTGGCTGCGTCGATTCAAGGGTTACTTCACCATCAGATTCCTTATCTATTTTCAGTCACAGTACCATCAATAATCTGATTGTGTGTTGTTAGTCTTCACTTTACAACTTAATAATGATCTCGTAATTTTTTTAATTAATAATGATTCAGAAAAAATAAGTAAGAAAACGTACCTACTGTAATGACAATTGACGAAGGTTACGTTTCCCCTTCAAATATGCTCTCTCCGAACCTGGAGAATTAACCTTCTGAAGGTCCGAAGTAGCTAATGATTTAAGAAAGTTAAGATTTCCTTACCGCGCTCTTTTGTTACATGGTACCGCAATAGTTCAAGGAAAACAAGTATTTGTACCGTGTATAAAATACACGGAAGGCCCATTAATCAAGCCCGTCTAGCCCATGAAAGAAGATTCCAGAAGTTTCCAAACGTATTGTTGCCCAAGTTGCTTGCATATCAAGTTTATATCAGAAATAGGGTTACATAAACACTATAAATACATGTATCCTAAACCCTAAGAAGATATGGAATCCTAGGTTAGATAATCACTATTATTGTAAACCTTATATCAATACAATATCTCCCCTACGGGATTCCTCCGTGGATGTAGGCAACACTTGCCGAACCACGTAAATTCTTTGTGTCCTCTCTTTATTTATCGTTTTCTAGCCTTAATTTCATATCAAATCATCAATTTCATCGTGTTTAGTGCCTAAATGTAATTTTAGGTACAAACATTGACGCCGACTAAGGGGATTCGTGAAAACAATCGTGTTTGACCATTGAGAAAAGCGAACAAGAAATCAAACACGAATTCCATGCAAGAATCAGCAAAAAAAAAGTTAGGATTTCAGAAAAACCGTTTCGAAAGTTGAAGAAACCGTTACAAAGGTTGAAAAAACCGTGACAATGGTTGGAAAAACTGTTGCAAAAGGGTTGCTAAAACCATTACGAAGGTTGAATAAAGTGTGGCGAAATCTGTAGCAGCAAGTGTTGCGGAAACCTAATGCTCATCCAGCCTCACGTATAGCTCCAAATCAAGCAAATCTTCACCGTCAGATTCATAAGATCTCGTCCATAGGATCTGTCCAGCCTCGGTCCAGCTTCAAATTCGACGTACCAGACTGGTACAGTGGGCCCTATCAGCAGACTGGTACAGTCAGCGTTAGCCAACTCAGTAACATGTCCAGTCATCATTCGCCACGTCAGCAGGTTGCCACGTCATCAACTGTCCCGTGTTACTTTATCACGCTAGCACGTTCGGTGCCACATCATCAGCAGAATCCAGTAAGTAGCTTCCACATCAGCAAACCTTGTCCAGTCAGCAACGCCACGTCAACTATTCTCTGCCATGTCAGCATGATGTGTATTGTCAACACTGCCACATATGCAACAACACACGTACTTGGTTCGAATCTTGTTTCGTCAATAACTTCTTCGTTTTTAGTCCGAATTGAGTGAATTTTGGCTCGTTGCGATCGTATTTCAATTCCCTACAACATGGGAGAAAAAAATTCCTATGTTCGAGAAAATTTTGTGTGCACTTGGAGCAACAACAAGATTGAGTTCGAGGTTCGTGGATAGCGACATGATCGAGTTCTGGATGAAGATTGCTTAGACCCTTCAATATTTAGCCTTGCATCACATCACAAACACCTAAAGCCTCACCTTACACGTGTGCACTTAAGTCTTGATTTTATCTCAAGCATAAAATATCGTCTTGCACACGAGTATGAAAGACTTGCACCTTGGAAAGCACAAAGTCTCGTCTCAACCACGAGCCCAACGCTCGATGTTGGTCTAGTGTCTCGTCGAACCACGAGCCCAATGCCTGATATTGGTCCAAAGACTCGTACTCAACACAAGCAATACAGCCAGCCTGCCCGAGCAGCGAGCGCTATAGCCTTGTTACGCTGCGAGCAAAAAGCCTTGCCCCGAGCCGCAAACACACTACATCACACTCAAGTCTCGACCAGCTCTCGAGCATCACAAGTCCACTACGTGGCAAAAAGTATCTCCTAGCACGTGAGCAAATTTTTTGCCGGTAATTACAGTTGGGGGCGTCTTTGTAATATCTCTACCCACGCTTGGGGGTGAGTTTCGTCATCATTGGTCGACGTAGAAGGAAAAACAAGCCCGTCTAGCCCGTGAAAGAAGATTCCAAAAGTTTCCAAAAGTATTGTTGCCCAAGTTGCTTGCATATCAAGTTTATATCAGAAATAGGGTTACATAAACATAAATACATGTATCCTAAACCCTAAGAGGATATAGAATTCTAGGTTAGCTAACCACTATTATTGTAAACCTCATATCAATACAATATCTCCCCCACGGGATTCCTCCGTGGATGTAGGCAACACTTGCCGAACCACGTAAATTCTTTGTGTCCTGTCTTTATTTATCGTTTTCTATCCCTAATTTCATATCAAATATCCAATTTCATCGTGTTTAATGCCTAAAAGTAATTTTAGGTAGAAACAACAAGTTCGCCTATACCTGCTGGTGCTTCTTCCTTCATGTATTCGAAAACCCTTAGTCTTTTCCAATTCCTTTCCTCTTTGGGTGGCCAACAGAAAGAAAGAAAGATCCACATTTTTTTTTTACTAAATCTGCGGTAAATCCGCAACCTGCCCGTACCACCCGTTGATCCGCGGATGTCAAATTCGCGGGTGATTGGACCGGACACGGTTTGATTTTTCAAATCCGCAACTTTGACGGATTGGACGCGGGTGACCCTAATCCGTATCCGTCCGTCTGTTGCACACCCTATCATCAGAGATTCATAAACTTAAAACTAAGAGCTCCATTTGTTGTAAGTGCTTTAACTCATGCTTGAATCTTATCATATTTGTCTTCTCTAGTCAATGTGATGGAATACTTTAATAATTCGTTAATCATTGTCTGTACTTTGATTTCTCTACTTGGTATGCAGACTACGTATATACTTAAACTATCTCTCATCTTGTTCTTATTTTGGTGAATACGATAGATAACATTATCTTTCTAGGTATTGAATCTTTGATACTTAGACTCAAAACTGATTTTAAATTACACAATGGAGCACTTGAAAAAAATAACCGATAATTACCCGTTGTTTTTACCGGGTCTGGTTCCGGGTTCGTATATTTGAAAACCGGATCCGGAACCGTTAGAAACCTAAACGACTCAAATAACCGAGTCCGGTTCCGGGTAGTGCACTACCCGGACCCGATTGGACTCGTTGGCACCCCTAATTCTAGTAGGTAGTTTTTTCAGTTTTGATTGGAGAGAAATCGCAGAGAGCGAAAAACGTTATAGGTATATAGATAATGTTCCCTAATTAAAACTCTTAGAGTTAAAAATATATTTATGAAGGAGCTTAAAATGTTAACTTTAAGAGAAAGTTTGAGTGAGCTTGAATTGAAAAATCACTAAAAATTATAGTTGAATTTTAGTTGTAGTAAAAAAGAGGGATTCGATTCTCGAACTTGTGAAGGATAACTTTATACTTAAATTCAAAACTAAATAGAAAAATCACTAAAAATTATAGCAAACATTGACAAAGTTGGTATCAATATTAAAAGAATACTGAGGCTGAGATTCCACTATTTTCCAAGTTCAAAGTGATTTAATCTAGTATTTATATTCATGCAATTTTCTCGTTCAATTTGATTCTAAACTATTGCAACATGTAGATTTTCAAAATAACAAGTGTAAATCCGAAGCATAAAACATCAAAAATCTAGGTCTAAGAATGCTCTATCAAAAGAAATAACAATTGCTCAATAAAAATCACTCAAACAATTTTCAATCAAGGCAAATAATCATAAAATAATTGCAATAAAATAAATAAAATAGAATATACCACTTTTTGTTGGAAAAATAGCTTCCTCTATCGCCTCAGCAATGGGGTGTAGCTCCTCATATTAATCATAATCTCAAAATACATGTTTATGGCTCAAAAGTTGATTAAAAGGGAGAAAAGTGTTAAAATAGCAGATTCTGTAGTTGCTGAAGGTCTAAAACAGACGTCTGAATCGTTGCTGAAGATCTTCGGTGACTGCAGGATGATGCGACCGTACCTCGTTGTCACTGAAAATAAGTCTGCCTCTGCGACTGACTCTGTGGGTCTTATGTTCTTCGTCTTCTTCTCTGGCAACAGCAGCAGCAGCAGAACTCGGTTTCCTGCAAGTTGATTTTTTTGGCTCTGTGGTTTTCTAAACTTCCCCTAAAGTCTTCGTGCTGCTTCCTTGGCCTCTCTAGAGCTTATATATCCCTCACAGGTCGGTTTAAACTCGATCAAAATCTCTTTTTCTTCCACCAAAAGTCTCGGACTTTTTTTTTCTTTTTTCTCTTTTTTTTCTCCTCTTCTACACGTCTCTGGAAGTGATATTATCGGTTAGATGATAGAATCAAATCACTAGGATATCTTCTCTCCAATTCTTCACGTTTGTTTCCAAGAATAAACCAATAAGTTGCCCAAAATAAACCGTGATATTTTTAACTTTTTTTTCCGCCTCCAATTCGAGTTCTAGCCACTTTGGATCCATTCCAACACCCTTACCTCGCCTGTTAGGTCCATAGGAGCAAACCCAATCAAATTCAGCCCTTTAATCTCCATAAAAATCGATCAACAATCCACCTCTAAATCCGTCTGTGAAAAGTTTTTTTTTTCCCGCCAGTTTTCTTTTTTCTGAAAATGTGAAGAAATGTGACCTCCCCCTATCCAGTCCCGGTCTGTGTTTAGCAGCTGCCTGGAAATGGGTTACCCCTTATCCAAGATGAGAGTTCGAATAGCAAATGTCCTCCCAGGTGCCTTCAACAACTTTTCGAGCTAATTTCGCCGCAAAAGCCTATTTTTCCAAAAAAAACACCTACAAGGGATAAAATACCAAAATTAGTACAAAAATGGGTACTAACACTATACATAAAAGAGATGAAAATAGACACATAAATGCGTCTATCAATAATGTTTCCTAATTAAAACTCTTAGAGTTAAAAATATATTTATGAAGGAGCTTAAAATGTTAACTTTAAGAGAAAGTTTGAGTGAGCTTGAATTGGGTGCAGTAACTTTGATACTCTAATTGCTTGAATTTCAGTGCAAAACTCCATTGATGAATATTCTAGACATTTAGGTTTTAGTTTGGATTTTACTGTAGCTAATTGCTATTCGACTCTTGATGTGGATGGATATCTAGTTTTTTATTACGAGCAAATGTGGTACCAAAAATTACCCTTGAAGGTTTCTTTCTTACGTTATGATCTTGTTAATTAGTTTGGACTCCTACGTTTTGGAGGGTACCAAGTTTCAATTTTTTTTACGTACACAGAGCTAGGAAACTAGGGGGTTACTTCTTAGACAGTCTTGTTTAAATATGTTCCAATGTATCCGAGGATGTCAAACAATGATGCTAGAAAACAACAATAATCTCGGGCGGAAAAAAAAAAAAAACTTTCACTTGATGAAACATCGTACTTCCTTTGTAAGATCGAGCAAGAGAGAGGAGAGTGTTGGAAAACGATTAATAGAATTGATTTTTAAAGGTTTTAATAAAAATAATAATTAATTGTTTTTTTTTGTGAATGAAAAAAACTTATTAGTCCCACATCGTGGAGTTTCCACTCTTTAGTTGTTTTAAGAGATTATATAAATTTTTAGTCCCACATCGGGGAGTTTCTCTTCTTAAGTTGTTTTATTCCGTTATATAAACAAATTCTCTACTTTTGTAAAATCAATGGGAAAGGGGTTTCTCTATGATTTAGAGAGACCCCCAAGGGAAAATATTTTATATTGTTTTCTTTAGCGTTCGCGATTTTCCTTAAGGGTTTTTCGGAGTTGCCAAGCTCAAGTTGAGCATCTATTACATATGCTAGTAAGTAGGTGTATTAGGGTGTTTTATCCTGGAGATATATGTCCTGTGAGGTCTATAGCAACACTCTTGAGTGTAGCCGTGCGCTAATGTCTTAAGGACAGCGTGTTGAACACTTGACTCACTCTGTTTTTCAAAAGTTTTGCCTTGTTGTTATTGTGGAGGTATGTGAAACTCGACCGTTTCGTCAAATCGATCACTTCCATTATAAAGGAGCTAAGTGTCAAAAACTTTTGCTTATTTGATTTTTCTTTTTCTTTTTTATTATTGCACCCAACAATCTTAAGACATTAGAAGTTTGTAATAATCATGGATGTTAATCGTGGAGTGAAAAACAAAAAACGAATTTATGGTCATCTGTAGAGTTTCGAATTTATCTCTTAACCTAGAAGTAATTTCGATTAACCCTTTTAACCTAATGTAGTATACATCTTTATAGTTACCCACATAAAATTTTAGAATTTTTGGAGTTGTAAAAGTATTTTTTTGATATTATACAAAACAGAGAAACGTTCCTGAAAAATTCTGACGAGCAAAAATTTGTTGTTAACTAAAGTAGTTTTTATGGGGTAACCATGAGTTTTTTGAAATGGTGATTCAAACAAAGTTTGTATATCTAGATGTTATCTTCAAAACTTATATTTTACTTTACGATTCGGAATTGTGGTTTGTGAATAAAGGTGTCATCTCCAAGGGACATGGCTAATAGGCGCATGTGGTTGGAAACAAATCTTCCAAAGATGGCAAAGGTGAAAACATCGAACGCAACTCTAAGCGTGGTCTTCATAAGAAAGGTATGTTTCGTAAACCTGAATCTAGCATTACTTTAATTAAGGGTGATTTTTTATGTTTGTAAATTCCTGGCCATATGGAAGTAAATTGTAGACAACGTAAAAGCCTTAATAAGTAGAAAGTTAATTCTAATTTAGTTGAAACAAACTAGAAAGAGTTCAGTGGCATGATGTCGGAGTTATTATAAATGTGAGAGATTGGTGGGTGGACTCTGGAGCCACCAATCATGTTTGTTGAAACAAAGACCTGTTCACCTTCTATCAGAGGATAGAGGATGTTGAGAAACTTTGTATGAGTAACTCATCTGCGACAGAGGTTGCATAAAAGGGAAAGGTCGAGCAGAAGCTCATATCTGTAATATTCTCATATTGAATGGAGTTTTCATGTTCCGGGCATATGCAAGAATCTTGTATCTTGTTTTGTTGTAGATGGTAAAAGATTTAAGATTTTAATTGAATCTAGAGAACTTGTTGTAACTAAGGGCACTGATTTTTTAGGAAACGGTTAATAGACTTTGGGTCTATATAAGCTTAACGAAAAAACTGATGAAGTGAACATAGTTGATTCTTGTGCTTTCTTTTGTGTGATTGAATGTTTTGCATGGTAGACTTGGAACCGTAAACTTATAAGTCAATGCATAAACTGGATAGCATAGGTTGCATACCAAAATTTAGTTTGGATATTGAACACAAAAGTTAAATCTTTGTAGAATCAAAATATTCTATAAGACCTTTTAGCAAAATTGTTCAGAGTATTTTCTAAGCCCTTAGAATTAATTTAGTTAGACCTAGTTGACATGAAATCAACCCAAACTAGTATGGTAAAATGTGGTTTATAACTTTCATAGATGATTGTACGAGGTACTATCTTGTATACTTTCTTAGGGTAAGGATGATTCCTTAGAAGCCTTAAGAGTACAAACTTAAAATTGAAAGAGAAGTATATATTACCACTAAAAGGGTTTGGTATGAGCCTGATGGAAACTATGAAATTCATATAGGAGAACTTTACTTTTAAATGGCATTATTCATGAGATCACACCTCCTTATTCACCATAGTTTAATGGTATAGTTGAACGTATGAGCAGAACCATTAAGGAGATGATATATGGCATGTTGATTAAAACTTGTGGGGGGAGGTCTTGCTCTTATTTTGTCCTGAATAGGGTAACCTTTAAAAGATCATATAGAACTCCATATGAGTATGGAAATATAGGCAACCTACTTATGCATACGTCAAAGTGTGGGGGTGTTTGGATAAGGTAGCCATTTCTCCTCGTAAGAGAACTAAGATAGCACCCAAAACTGTTGACTACGTCTTCATAGGTTATCCTGAGTACACTGCTGCATATAATTTTTGGTTGTGAGTTCTGATTTTTCTGACATTGGTGTGAATATTTTTATGGAGTCTAGGGATGTTGAGTTCTTTGAACATGTTTATTTTGACACCGTCTCTTCTTAGGATGTGTTGTTGATCCCCTAGAGGTCTTTTCAACTAGTCAGAATTTACGCCTTCAAAGGAAGATGAAGTCGAGTTGATCCTAGTAGAAGTAAAAGGATTAGAACTGACTTCATAGTATTCCTAGCTTAGTCTGAGCTCCAGACTCGTAAAGAATCCATAACATTTACCGAAACCCCATTCTGGTAAGAAGATTCATTTAGTGAAATGGACTAAGTCCCTCTGAACCAGACCTGGGAGCATGCTAGTTTACCTCAAGGGAGTAAGACCATAGGATGTAAATGGGTCTTTAAGAGGAAACGTAAGGTAGATGGAAGTGTGGAAAAATATAAGGCTAGGTTGGTAGTTAAAGGTTATAAACTAAAAGAAGGTGTAAATTTCCTTGATTCTTATTCACCTGTGACGAGAATTACTTTCGTTGGTATGCTAATTGCTATTGCTTCCATAAACAACTTAGAGATACATCAGATGGATTTTAAGACAGCTTTTCTAAAACCGTGAATTAGATAAAGAAATTTACATAGACCAACCCGAGGACTTTGTAGTGAAAGGTTGTGAAGACAAAGTTTGTAAGTTGAACAAATCTTTGTATGGTTTTAAAATAAGCACGTAAACAGTGACATGGAAAATTTGATTATGTGATAATGAGTAGTGGATTTAAGTTAATGAATCCGACAAGTATATTTTCAAGTAACTTGTTAAGGATGCCTCTTTGATTGTATGCTTGTATGTTGATGATATGCTTATACTTGATACAAACATAGATGTGATTAATTCCACTAAAAACATGCGTTGAATGAGAACGTTGACTTGAAAGACTGAGGCCCTGTTGGTGTAATCTTAGGGATGAGGATTAGAAGATAATCTAACATTTATAGTCTTAGTCGTTCTCATTATGTTGAATTTGTGCTTAAGAGATTCAATCAGTCTGATTGTAAGCCTGCTTGTACTCCGTACGATTCTTCTTGTAGAATCAAGAAGAGTATCTTAACTTGAATACTCAAGAGTTATAGAACGTCTGATGAATTTAATGAATTGTAAGAGTCCAGACATTGCCTATATTGTGAGTAAGTTAAGTAAATATAATTGTAGTCCAAAGCAAGAGCATTCAGATGCACTGAGTAGAGTATTATGGTACCTAAATACTCTATGACCTTTTGTTTGATTTTTGAAAGGTATCTTGCTGTCCTTGAGGGACTTTGTGATGAAAACTGGATAGTTGACTCAGAGGAGTCTAAGTCTACGAGTGGATATATTTTCACTCTAGCTTGAGGGTTTGTTTTTGGAAGATTTCCAAACAGACATATTTTTCTCAATTCACTATGGAATTTTTAAGCATTAATTTAGATAAAGCACGAGAGGGGGCCGAGTGCCTAAGATTCTTTTTAGAAGACATTCCTCTCTGGCATAGGCCTGTGCCAGCTATATCTATACACTGTGTTAGCCAAGCTATAATAGCTAAAGCTAAAAACAACTAATCTCAATAGGCGTTATTTCCATTGGTTGGATAAAGTCCAAGGAGAATATCGCGTAACCTTTGACGAAAGGTTTGCCCAAAGAGATAGTCAGAATTGCATCGATGGGGATAGGGCTTAAGCTCATCAATTAAACTTTCCATGAAGGATACTCAACCTTGCTGACTAGAGATCCCAAGATCAAGGTTTCGAATGAGACGACTAATTTGTGGTGGGTAAAGGTAAACACTATCAGAGAATTTCATTCTCTGTCCTTTCTCTATGGTGTAGACGTGATAGTGTGACTGCATGTGGAGGATGACTTTTAAATAAGTCTTAATGAGTTCTATAGTTTCAATTTAAGATTGAAGTGGGATGTAGCAGTAAACATTCTTGATGGAACTCACCTATCTAAATGAGGAAGTGGGTTGCTTCCTATGAGAATATGAGCCAATTCTCCAGAGCATTCTGAGAAACGGGATATGTCCAGGGACAAAATGGACACAACGGCATGAGCTTGGAAGCAACCTTGGAGATATCACCCGTGGTTGTTATCGCGAATTACATCAAATTCTAGCAATTCAAGACATCGCGTTCACTATCTCTAGCAAGTAGTTCCGGTAATATCTCACTAAGCAAAGGTTCAAGACCTCATGGACACCTCTGCCTAAAATGGTATTTCCTACGTTTTTATGTGATTTTTGTTTTTTAACGAAATTTAATTCATTTTGAGAAAATGAGTTTCATGTTGTTTTGATGGTTTTGGTATTATTGGAACTTAGAACCTAAGGGTCGCTAAGGGTTCACTAGCTTTTTTTTCAGTTTGGTGAATGGATCCTTTAGTCCCAAGAATGGGAAACTAAAGATGAAAGCTCTCTATACTACTATGATTGTTTGCAATCCATAGCATGATCCTGGGGTCAACACACTGTTATGTGAGGGAGAGGACATTGAAATGGCTGGTATGACTTCAACAAACGCATGACATGTCTACCTGTTCGGTCAGGTTAGGTCGTGGGATTGGGGTGTTGATTTACCAAGAACTATCTATATTTTTCATGTTTTATTGAGTTTTCATTCATGTGGGGGATTGTTGGAAAACGATTAATAAAATTGATTTTTAAAGGTTTTAATAAATATAATAATTAATTGTTTCTTTTGTGAATGAAAAAACTTATTAGTCCCACATCGTGGAGTTTCAACTCTTTAGTTGTTTTAAGAGACTATATAAATTTTTAGTCCCACATCGGGGAGTTTCTCTTCTTAAGTTGTTTTATTCCGTTATATAAACAAATTCTATACTTTTGTAAAATCAATATGAAAGGGGTTTCTCTATGATTTAGAGAGAGACCCAAGGGAAAATATTTTATACTGTTTTCTTTAGCGTTCACGACTTTCCTTAAGGGTTTTTCGGAGTTGCCAAGCTCATGTTGAGCATCTATTACATATGCTAGTAAGTAGGTGTATTAGGGTGTTTTATCTTGGAGATATCCGTCCTGTGAGGGCTATAGCATTACTCTTGAGTGTAGCCGGACGCTAATGTCTTAAGGATAGCGTGTTGAACACGTGACTCACTCTGTTTTTCAAAAGTTTTGCCTTTGTATTGTTATGGAGATATGGGAAGCTCGTCCGTTTCGTCAAATCGATCACTTCCATTATAAAGGAGCTAAGTGTCAATAACTTTTGCTTATTTGATTTTTCTTTGTTTTTGATTATTGCAACCAACAGAGAGCACAAATGCGGAAGCAAAAAAGACTACATTGATAATCAAATCGGTGTACAATTCTTATGGCTCAATAGCCTTCTTATAGTCTCACAAACTTGACGATCACTCAAAGCAAACTTTCCTAACAAAGATAAAACTCTAAACAATGACACTTTCCTAACATAAAGAAAACTTTCCTAACAAAGATAAAACTCTAAACAAAGACACTTTCCTAACATAAAGCAAACTCTAAATACAACTCTTCTAGAACTCTCTAGAACTTAAACACCTTGCTTCTCAAGTAAACTCTAACTTCCAAATATCGCACAGTATGTCAACAACGTATGTTGATCCACCCTGACTGTGTCAACTGCAGTAATTGATCTCGACTCTTCTATATACTGCGTCAACTATCATATTTGATCTACAAACCAAATCACCATATCTTGGTTTAACTTCCAACAGCCTTGTTTGTATAGTGTATGCCATTGCCTTGTTTGTACAGTGTACACCATTAGTTGTGGTTTCTTATATGCTTTGTAAACGATTAGCAATGCACGTTACTCCCATCGTACTTCGCATCTCAAATTATTTCTATTACTTAGGTATCAACAGAACTTATCTTAGGAACATATCCTGCTATCTCATTGGCATCCTTTACTCCCATAAGAGCATCGTAGGAAGATTGTCCTTAAATGCTTTATCGTCCTCCACTTGGTATCTTCTGAACATTTTTTTTCCGTTGTTCATATGCTTTCTGCTCTTCCTCAGATATCATCGAACTTTTCTTCTTATTTTTATTCATATGCTTAAAGTTATAGAGGACTGTTAGAGGACTTGAACATGAATACAAAAGAGGCTCCCCATCAATAATCTCTACACCCCGACGTTATTCAAGTTCATCCCGCCTCTGAGAAGGGTAATCCTTTTTGAGTGAATCGTTGTTAACAGAAACAATAGAATCACATGGTAACGCCGGAGCTGATAACGGGTTGAAGAAATGAGGATCCTCAACTTGACGCAACACACGCATGAAAATAATATCACTCATACCAATTCCATGCTTGAATGCGCATTTAGCAATCCCCTCTCTTTTCGTCTCCTTCTTTACCCTCCCCCGAATTCCACTAAAAGTCTGAACATGTCTACCTTTGTACTTGGAAACTTCAGTCTCTGGTGTAAAATCAATAAGAGAAGTCTTCCTCTTGAAGAGTTTAAGAGGAGTTCCTTTCTGCTTGATTTCCTTCACTATCTTCATAGCAGGCTTAAAGTCAAGAATGAGAGCCTTTGCTGCTACCCGAAACGCTTCCATGTTACTCTGCACAACAAAAATTTTGGTAAAGGGAGGTGCAAGAGGTCCCTAAAACATAGCAAGACAGTGATCATGTTCGGGAGTGAACTTCAAAAGCCGTATATCGCCAAATTCCATGGCATAAATAGCTTTTGTCTGGTAACGTCTCCAACCAGGACACAGTGATTGGATCTCTTGACTTCAACAGTTTATTATGCCACTCATGTCGCTTAAGCCTCGCATGCATATAACCAACATTTCCCTCTTCTTGACTGATACCTCCAACAAGAATTGGATGACAAGGATTAAAATTCTCAACCATCCCAGAAGGAATGTTACAAACCTCCAACCTTAGATATGTCCCTATTCTAAAACCTTCAATCTCCATGTTGGACGGATCAACAAGATCATTTTCTTCTTTCATCTTAATAGATAAAGGGCAAGGATCGTCTGATCTTGTAACACTATCTAAACGAAAATCACCAACACCAGCAATATGTACCTTAGCTCCACTTTTAATATCAGAACCTCGAAGATAACCATACAGACTTATGCTTCTCTTGCAATTTGTATCCTTCTGCACTTCTTCTAAAGGAGTAACATCTTCGAAACGATCTACCAGAACATAAGGATGTGCCGCTCGCCATGACAAGGTACGGGATTGGATCATCGATATGTCTTCTGCCAGTTCTTTTATTTCACACATTTTATAAAAGTCATGATCAAGACTAGATAAATTGTGAATTTTTGCTAATTGATGTATTTCAGTCCGGAAATGATCCTGGAGACGTTCTTTAGTTTCCATGAGTTTTTTTTCATCATTAAAATTGTCAAGACGTGTAAACACCCCATAACTTGTGCAGAGCTGTGCACTTGTAAAAGGTTAAGAAACTCAAATGTTTCCGCTTCAAACTCATAACTTGCATCAACCAGTAACAATACCAGATCGGCGTATTTAGCAGCATCAATCATGGCATTAATATCATCAAGGCATTCAACAAACTGTATCCTACTTTTCCTACCTGTACTGATGGTGATGGGTCCACAGATATCATTCATATGTACAGAAATAAAATACTTGACTAGAGATTTAATCAGCAAAGACTTCCCAACATTGGGAGTTCTTGAACGACAACAAGAAAAGGCGGCGGTGGTTCATCATCATCATCAATTTCAACGGGGCCATATAGTGTTTGGTCTGGATATTTGTTGCCATCCCACCAGTCGCCGTGATCATACTCGTTTCTGAAGTATCTATATATTTCGAAAGCTGCTTGACGAAAAACTTGGGACGACATCTTTTAGATCCCTCGATCGGAGAACCATCATCAAATATTTATGTAGCAGATAAACGTTTTTTTTATATAGGCTAGGAAATCCTAATTCAAAGGAAGCTCTAAATAAAAGCAGTCCCACTAAATAAAGAAACACTGAGCAAACTAAATAAGGTTACTTCTAAGAAATAGCTAACAGATAAATGAGGAAACAAAGAGTAACGGTGCTGGTGCCGCAACATTTTCTCTGAATGATTTTTGGTGAATTTTTTTTTTTTTTTTTCTTACAATAAAAAGAAAGACTTTTTATTTATTTTTTCTTAGGACTTAGGCGTAGGGGATGGAAAACATGGTAGGACTTAGGCGGCACCACACTAGTTGTGTGGGTGCAAAATACCGCGCACTCATTTAGTATGCGAAGTAACTCCATTGATAGCAAGCGAATAGGACCGCATACAACATATCCCAGATGACGAACCAGATGCGTCACCTAGTCACGAGTAAAGTGTGAAGAACCATGCAGCAATGAAGAAATCGTGCGTCAATGTTAAAGTCTACGCGACATTGACGCACGTCAGATCCGAAATTAGGGGCTTTATTAGCTGTCCTCCACCATGTAAACTCCTATATAAGGAGCCGAGCGTCTTTGTAAAGAGAGAGATAAGATATTTAGGAGAGAGAGAGAGTTATTTGCTTTCCAAGTTAGGGTTTTCCCTCATCATCTTTGTACTTGTTCTAAGATTTAATAAAAGATTTTGAGTATTTCATCATGGTTTCTTAGATTATTTCATAGATTATCATTAGGGTGTGGTTGTGAGATTTCACGCAACTACATTTGGGCGCTATAAATAGCTCGAACGATGTACCCTGTTGGTGAATTTCTTTAAAATCAAGCTAAAAATTATTCATAGCTTATCATCGCTCTATTAACAATCTTTGAAAGTCTTAGAAGCCTAGATTTAAAAAGTTCAACCAAAATTTTTAATCTAAGAAAAACAACTTTCATTGATACAATTTTCAATTCTTTAAAGAGTACTTTTCAGTAATCTTTGTGAAAAGAAAATATTGTTACAAGACGGAACAGATGGTAAGGCAAGCATCTACAATAGAACAAGTGATAGCAACTAGGAGGAGCAGAAGAATCGCAGAAAGAAGAAGAAGTGAAATTACTGAATGGGAGAGAGGAAAAATCGATAAAAGCAAGTCCAAACTCAGATCCAATGCAAACCGGAAGAAAACAATACCATCAACTATGATGTGGTAAGTGTTCATACTGTAAATACAGATTCAATGGAAGAAGACGAAAAAAGAACTGGAGATGGAGGACCAATAGTAGAAAATGAAGAGAATATGACAATCAAGGAGCTCCGACAAAGGATGGTCGCAGAAAGGAGGAGAGAAGAAGAAGCACGCGCGAATTTGACGCGTCAGAATGATGATCTAAGAGAAGAGAATATCAGATTACAAGAGCATAGGTCACGAAGTACAACACGTGCAAGCTCAAGGTCAAGAACAAGTAGGAATACGTCAAGGCGTAGTCGATCTAGCCGCAGAGATGCTAGATAAGAGCTACTCTTAGATAACAACATGATTGAAAATTTTCAAGTAGACGATAATATGCAGGATCAACGCGATGGTTATCGTATAGAACAACAACCAACTGATTGATACATGCCACAAGGCGAAAACTATCGCATGCAAGAAGATTGCAGAGGCAATCGACATGAGCAGCAAGGCGAACGTTATCGCACGCATCATGATCAGGATGATGAAACAGACGAGGATCAAGGAAGGATGATTTTACATGGGAGAGAAATGCCATGAAATCAACATGACCGCGCAGATGAAGCCGAAAGATATAATGAAGCACAGATCCATACAAGGAATGAAAGAGATGGCGAAGGAGATGCAGAGAAGAAGCAGAAGAACGAGAACTACAAGAGGCAATACGTCAAAATAGATAAAGGCAAGCAAAACTGGAAAGACCTGTGCAGCAAGATGCATACCAAACCATGAATGAAGCAATCTTAAGAAAATTAGCAGAAGTGAGAGCCATGATGACAGCACGGAGAGATTGAGGTAGGCGACAGTTAGATGAAGCCATAGAAGAAGCAGGAAAGACACCATTCGCGCGACAGATACAAAGGGAAGGAGTTCCAACTAAATGCACTTTACCTATACTTAATAATATTTTTGATGGAAGCACATGTGCGGTGCAGCATATAAAGGCGTACACCAGATCTCTGCTACAATGGGAGGATAACTATGCAGTCTTATGCAAATATTTTCCTGCCATCCTAACAGGAGAAGCTTTGCAATGGTTTGAGGGATTACCTATGGGAACAATTACATCATTCAATCATCTACAGAGAATATTCTTAGGAGCATACATCAGCAACAACATGTTACGACTAGGCATAGAGAAGGTGTTTAACTTGTGAAGAAGAACTAATGAAGGCCTGCGCAACTTAACCATGCGCTGGAGGACCATGTGTAGCGAAATGGCTGGAAGAGTAGATGAGAGGAATCTCATACTATCTTTTAATAACGCACTTTTTCCTACAGACCTGTTGTATACACAGATATTCAGGATCAAAGATACCATATCAATGACAGAGCTGCGTGAGTACCAAGAAGAGTATATCGCACTCGAAGAAAAGCAAAGAGAAATGGAATCTTATCCAGTTGCGGTCACAAGCGCAAAAGAAGGAAATGCAAGCCTACTTATAAAGATAACAAATGCAGTTGCGAGCACATCCCAAGGAAGTCAAGAAAAGATGGTGATGGAAGATAAACAAAAGCAAGTAGCTATGAGCAGTATAGATCAAGAAATGTATAAAAGAGAATATCGAGCAAGACAACATAACAATAAGATTTCAAGACTAGATAACCAGACAGAAGGATATGGGGGACAAAAGCGATACTATAATCAAGGTCCAGGAGGAAATAAAACAGTCTGGGAAGAAATAAAAATGCCGCGTCTAAATACCACAATAGATAAAATATGGGAAGCGGTAATCTTGATGGAAGACATACCGGAACCACCAAATATGGGTCATGAACCACCACCAGGAAGGAGGAGCAAGGAATTTTGTGCTTATCATCGTTTCCATGGTCACACCACTAGTAACTGTCGGAATGTGCAAAAATTTATACTGATAATGATCGATCAGGGGAAACTAAACCATTTTCTAGTACAACAACAACAACATTTACCACCACCACCAGAAGGGAAAACACCAGGAGTAGAAGCAGGAAAAAAGAAAGATCTAATTGAAGTGGGAGCAAAAACAAAGAATTTATACTGTAAATCGATAATACACTCATTTAGAAGTATAGAGGATTTCCATGACAATGTCTTAATTCGAGTTTATGCAAGAGATAATGATGGGAAAGAGATACTCAATTTGGCAAAGATATCACCATTAAAAGACTGGCAGAGGAAACCTATTTCCTTCTGTGCGAAAGAAGTACCAGGAGGTGGAGAATTACATGAGAGTCCATTAGTTGTCAAACTGGAAATCAACCCAAAGGCAATGACTGATGAAGAGGACGATAATGACGCAGACACATGGGCAATAAATAGGATATTGATAGATCCTGGTTGTTCAGTTGATATATTGTTTTACCCCACTTACAAGACAATGGGTGGCAGAGATGACGACCTCATTCCATCAACTTACAAGATTTATGGTTTCAATGGATCAGCCAATAAGCCAAAAGGAGAAATAACGATGTGAATCCCACTCAAGAGCCTAACCGCAGAAATAGTATTCTGCGTAGTTGATGTAGAGTCTCCATATAATGCCTTGATAGGCAGGCCATGGCTGCACAACATTCTGGGCGTGGCATCAACCTTTCATCAATGCATCAAATTTCCTTTACCTCAAGGCGTAGGAGTGATAAGAGGGGATCCAATCGAGGGAAAGAACAACCATGAGATTGATGTTGATAAAAGTGAAGAGTGTGCGAATAAGCGAAGAGACTGGAAAAAGGAGATACGAGTAGGGAAGAGAAGTGAGAGACTAATGGTTGATGTTGTGAACAAGGGTAGAGAAATAAACAAGACTTTTACTGAGGCGACAACTTTCGCACACGAAAGTGCAGATAACAAGTGCGTCAGAAAGAATGAATTCCAGATAGGAGAGATGGTGATGAGACAAGAACCACCATTTCATAAAAATGGAAAAGGAGAGTCAAAGGACGCATGGGTTGGACCATTTATCAAAGCTATTGGTAATGGACAGTATGAATTGATGGAAAATAATGAAGCAGAACAAGTTGGACAAATTTGGAATCAAGTATATTTGAAGAAGTATGGTCCATGCGGCAATAATAGCAAGGTAAAAAATATATCTAATGCGCGAACAAGTATATTAAAAAGTATATGCGAACTTAATGAAGCACAAAAGGCGAAGGAAGCAAGCAAGTCATTCCACACATAGAATTTTTTAAAAGATAATTACCATGTAAGCGAATAAGTGAAGAAAGAAGACATCAGAGTTGTACTAATCAAGCATATGAATGAAAATGAGAAGTTCTTCTTCCTTAAATATATTACATATAAGAAAAAGGAAAAAATAAGACCTTATAATAAGACCTTAGCAAAAGGCATCAGAAGTAAAACCTCTAACAATGGAGGCCAGACATCCAATTGTGGCGTGCACCCTAGTTCGCATAATAGCAAGTGGCAAAAATAAGAGCTAACGTGCGTCATAATTGAGGAAAATCCATATTAGCATGACTCAGGTGAAAGCTACACCGACCATGGATCCTGAGTTATGGATATTTAGGGTTAAATAAAAGCCATCTAGCAGAGGCACCTTAGTTGAAAGACTAAGGTGAGAAGGTCTCTCCTAAGGAGTGCAGAAACTCGATCAGGGCGCCAAGGTACGCGGTTGAGTCAAGAGTGCCTGGGGCGTCTGGAGCGTACCTGGACGCTCTTGGCAAGTCCTGACTATGATGCACTCGGTCCTCAAGAAACCCCACTTAGGGTGCGGTCTCATAACCATAAGCCATATCGGCGGAGGGATAAGAGGTCGCGAAAACAACTGATTGTTGTATCACTGGATGGGAAGAGCCCACCCTAAAGGGGAAAGCTTCCTTGAAGGGGCAGTCAGGGGGAATATAAGGACGACACCCTCCACTAGGGAGCTGAATTGTGTCAAAAGACGTAAATATCATGGGGCTATGACTAAAAGAAGAGCATAGGCCTATCGTATTTGCGCGTCAATATATCCTGCAGAGGCAATAATACGAGAAGATGATAACGCGAAATCAATGGGTCATTACATGAAAGTGTAAAGACTTCCTGCGATTTCGTCACACAAAAACACACAATACCTTTAGCCAAAATAAGACCTCTAATTAAGGAGGCACAATAAGACCTCATGAGAAAAACAAACTTAAGATTAATAGTGTTTTGCAGGAAAGAGGAGGTCAAAGATTAATGCACACGTATAAAGTAAAGTTAAGAGATAAAAGGATGTATACACGCGAAAATAATTACGCAAGATATAGATGAGGCAGAAAACAAAGACACATTCATGAGGTAAAACGAAGAAGAGGTAATTTAGGTATGATACTAAATAGTTTCACTATATGACAGATGTATGCGAATGCATAGATGATAGATTACCGCATAATGAAATACAACAACTTTACAAATCACGTACGCTTATACATATGCACATCTAAAAAAAAGAAAAAAAAAGATAAGAATCATATTGAGGCAACTAACAGAGGCAAGAATGGGAATGCAAAGCATATAAAGGAATGTTATTCTCCACCATATGATAGACTCACGCGCACATGTTATATACATTATCATCAACGCATATGTTATATGTTATTAATAATGCATATGTTACGTATTATCATTAACGCATACATATATATATACTATCATCACTAGAGAAACACTTTGCTTTCGATTAATGACCAATTGCAGGATTAAGATACACGAGAATGAAAGGAGAAAAAGATTATACATTGAAGAAAACGAATGATACATCCAAATCCAAAAAGCTCGAGAATAACCAGTGTACAAAAAAGAAAAGAGAACATAATACAAGAAGCGGACGAAGATTTGTACAAATAAAATGAAGAAAGAAGACGAAAAGGTCCCTAGAAAGAGCGGCTATTTCCCACCCATGTCATCATCATCACCTTCCCGATCCTTAGAACTGCTGTCCTCCTCATCAGTCTCTTCATATTCATCATGCTCTGCTTCACTATCGGAAATGTCAGAGCCTTCTTCGTTAGAAGGAACTTCAGCAAAATTATAATTTGACAAAGGAATGCCATTATTAGTGCAGACTTTCTTAACAGCTGCATCACGAATGCGAATCGCATCCTTACTCAAGTTAGAAACAGTGACAGTCAGCCTTTTCTTAAGTCTTCGGTATTTAGAGTCACAAGCGGTAAACATCGCCTTCTGACTTTTAATTTCCTCAAGATACTTCTTCTCAGCATCAGCAAAGAAAAATAACGAGGTTAAAGCCGCATAAGAATATTTGCAAGGGCATAATGAAGGAATAAGAATTGTAAACAACCTTCTTTTTCAGAAAGGATAGTCTTAATCAATGACGCATGGTCAGATTCTACACTAACATTTATGGCTAAGCCAGTTCTAGCATTGTCAATAACCCTAGCATCCCAATCGAACTCAGCTTCATTCTCTATAAGCAGTCGAGAACGAATCGTATTCTCTTGATTGATCAGAGCATCCCTTTCGCTTATAGCTTGATCTCTTTCCATCTGAACGAGGAGTTGAGACTCATGGAACTTTTTTAAAGCCTCAGCACCCTTAAGGACTGCCTTATCCTTCTCAGTAATAAGCGCGTTCTTTTTCGCTTCTAAAGTTTGAATTATCTCCTTGTCTCTATGAAGACGACGTTGAAAACCATTATTTACAGATAACATGGATCTATGCTCATGCTTAAGAACCTCATACTTTGACCTTAGTTCCTCCAGACTAAGATTCTCTAATCCATCATTAAGGAAATTATTTAAAGAGGAGTTAAGATGCTTAAGAAGAATCTCCTCATCATCAGGGAGACTAGATGCTTCATCGGTTAAATTGTATATCTCTGCGAACGCAAAGAATTAAAAGGGTGCGAAAAATGTGCAGTTATATGAAAAAGGGGGGAACAAAGGAATGCATACCAATCAGCTGATTATTCCTCTTACGAAGTTCCACAACATCATGAGAATAGGTAGAACTCTCAGCTTTGAGTCTGGTATTCTCAGCCTCAAGGGAGCGAAGTTTTCTTTGAAGATCTGAAGTAACCGCGTGAGACATACGGGCATTCTGCGTCAATATGAGATGAAATATTAGAATACAAAACGCGAAAGCATCATTAAATAAGATGCGGTGGTATAAAAATTACCAAAGATCCAAGCGCGAATTGGAAACTTGGGTTTATCGCAGAGGCAACTCCAAGCAAAGACTCATGACTCAGAGAGGGAGCGTCGCAAATTTTAGCAACCATCTCGCATGTACGAGTTAACGCATCATTCCTAACGGAAGACAAAGAGTCAGTGAAAATACTCTACAACTGCCCCATAGAAGATGTGGACTCGGAGTTATCAGGAAGAAGGAGAGTATCATCTTCAAAACGAGAAGAAGTTGGAGAAGATGCCTTCCTCTTCTTGGGGGGATTCAGAGAGGTGGACTTAGAGACGGTCTTCTTACTCTTACCCTTGGAAGGAAGAGCGTCGTTATTAGAACCCTCAGCATCTCCAGCTTCAACCTACACGCATAATGAGAGATAAGAAACAGAGGAAACAATATTGATAAAATTCAAGAAGGAGTATTTCTTACTTCAATATCACGCGTATGTGACGCATGAGACGCATTTTTATTAGCCTTCTTCTTTTACTTCATAGTCTGAGATCAAAAGAAATAATGAAGGAAGCGGAAAACAATAGAAAAGAAATAAATAGAAAGACAAAGGCAAAAGTAGCATATCACATCTCTCTCCTCGGGCCATACAAATTCCCAAGGTTTGTAAGCGGAAAATTTCTCAGGAAGAGGGAGATCAGACCCATCAACGCCTTTGCCAGTAATATAAGGGCCTTCAACAACAATAGGATACTCCACCCAACGAGTATCTTTTGATTTGCGAGCGGTGTAATTGGAAGAGTCATGAAAATCAACACCCCGCATGATCCTCTGTTCTTCTGCGAAGCCGTCCTTCCTTATCAAGCGAATGCCCCAACGGGAAGACTCATTTTTCATGATAGCAACATCGTAGTGAAGAAAAAAGTTCTCAACCGTGTATTCCGCAGGAATAATTTCCTTCTGTGCGTAATTTGGATTCCTTACATCCTCTGGATAAGCAGATCCTAACCCTGCCGAACGACGAGCATATTCCGTCATTATCCTGATACAGTCACCACTTAGTTGAAATATGCCGCGTGAAAATCTCGCATCAGACAAAAGCTCATAGAACAACGGAATTTGAGGATTGTATAAAGGAATAGGAAGACCTGCAGAAAGTTGGCCAAGCGAAACAATGATTCTATCATTATCCCATTGGTCAAGCGAAAACCATTCAGGTCCGATCGCAGAAGTGGGTTCAGATCCGTGAGGGACTGATAATCTGAAATCCCTATGGCCAAACTCATCCTTCAACCTAGTGAATTCTTTGAGGTTTTTCCAGCCTTGTTTTAGAACCATTTTCAGAATGGGAATGTCGATAAGTGGAAGATCAATCAAAAAGATCAAGATGATCGTGATGATCAGGAGGATTCAGAAGATGATAAAAATTAGAGTTTAAAAATAAGAAAAGAAGGAAAGAATGGAAGTAAATAATGAATAGGAAGAGAACACGAAGTAGAAAGTGATGAACAATCAAAGAATGAACAAGAGAAGATGATGAACAGCAAAGGACGAAAGTTGTAGAGAAAAAGAAAGAAGAGAGCAAAAAGAAAAGAGAAGAAGGCTTGTAGAAGTACATAAAAGATTTTATCCCAACTCCCAAGATATCTCCTCCCATCAGCATTAATTAAGAATGAGCGGATAAGAAGAAACGGTTATTAAAGACGTGTCAAATAACGAGCGGAAGAGATAACACGTGTAAACGGTAAAGCCGAAAGTACGGAAAAATGTCGGTCGATAAGAATACGAAGACATGAACTAGTGCGGCAAAATAAATTAGAGTTTTCTCATACCTCTCCTTCTCAAGAAGGAAAGATATGAGAAGAGGCAAAATGTGGGTGCAAAATACGGCGCACTCATTTAGTATGCGAAGTAACTCCATTGGTAGCAAGCGAATATGACCGCATATAACATATCCCAGATGACGTCACCTAGTCACGAGTAAAGTGTGAAGAACCATGCGGCAATGAAGAAATCGTGCGTCAATGATAAAGTCTACGCGACATTGACGCACGTCAGATCCGAAATTATGGCTTTATTAGCTGTCCTCCACTATGTAAACTCTTATATAAGGAGCCGAGCGTCTTTGTAAAGGGAGAGATCTTTTTGGGTAAGAGATAAGATATTTAGGAGAGAGAGAGTTATTTGCTTTCCAAGTTAGGGTTTTCCCTCATCATCTTTGTACTTGTTCTAAGATTTAATAAAAGATTTTGAGTATTTCATCATGGTTTCTTAGATTATTTCATAGATTATCTTTAGGGTGTGGTTGTGAGATTTCACGCAACTACAAGTTACAGATTCCGGGGCCTAAACTGCATATACACATTCTCAGACGCTTATTATTTCCTTCAGAAATCAGTCTTCATTGGTGTTGGATGGCAATGTGCACTTAAATCTTAAGCTAACTAATTAAGTAGTACGTTGGTAGTTTGTATATATTGCGACAATTACTTTCTTAAGATAAGTCGGTATTTATAGGGAGCCAAAATATAAATACTCCCTCCCGAAAAGCTTCCGATAGTTGTAAGTTGGATCCGGAATAAGATTCCTAGTGGTTCATTAAGTTGGAACTTGGGTCCTTTCAATGATATAGAAAACCATCAAATAGATTTTTTCGTATGCTGCTCGAGTAACTTTATCTAACTGTAATTTTACTAATGTGGACAAGTTCTTCGTTTATCATGTGATGTAATGATCATCGTGACCGCAACCATATATAACATGGTTGGTTGTGAGAGTAAAAATTGTCCCAGCAGCACATGAGCAATTTTTTTAACAAGTGTTTTTGGTTAAATATTACTACAGAATTATTTTTGTTTTAAACATATTGAGAACAAAATTTTAGAATCAGCATAGATTTATGATTGTCAGCCCACAATTGCTGAGTAGTTGTCTATAGGTAATATAGTTAACAGCAAACGGAAGCAGGATTCAAAGTCTAGGTTGGCTAAAATAACCTTGTAGATGATTAAGTATAAGTGTAAAACAATCTTGTTACTGTGTTAGAGCAGTACTTGGACTGAATTCCAGCTTAGAGGAAACAATCTTCGATTTCCCATGTTCTGATATTTAAGTTCGGTGTTTTGCGAAATAAGCTTTTCATTTCTTAAGAGGGTCATGTAAACTCTAGAAGTAAACCGATTCTAACTAAGTAAATCTAAGGTGATAAAATCTCGTCAGTATCCGTAGAAGCATCCGAAATAGTATAGCATGTTCAAATACTAAGACTCTCTAGTTTCTCTAACATGGACGTCAAGAAAGCTATATGCTTCACTGACACACGACGTTCCACTTCACACTCCACTTCGACTGCTTTTCGTAAATCTTGCATCTTCTTCTTGTCCATTGTTTTGTCGTCATCTTCAGCATCAAGCTGCTTCCCTTCACGACCTTTCCTTTCAGCGTCGAAAGCATTTCTAAAATCTCCCAAAATCTTGTCCGTTTTCTTTTCGCCTGCATTGTCTTGTGGTTCTTCTGGGCAGTCTGTACTGTTACTAACATCAAGCTGCTTCACATCACAAAAGTCCACCTTAAGTACATTTATCTCTTTGTTTATCCTTAGTGGTGAGTCGAGTGGAATCTTATCAAGTGGAACCTCATCAAGCTTAATTGTTGGTGTGTAACTCGCTACTCTGCTTCCCCAGCGTGGTCCAACATAAGGAGTTGCTGATTCAAAAGATGGTTTTGCAAATACCGACGCTTTAGGATCTTGAAAACCTGCAAGACAGCAAGGGAAACAAACAGTAAAGCATATTAGACCAACAATGAGCCATTTACTAAAGTGCACTTTGAATAAAAGAAAAGTTATCATTCATGTACAAATGATTACGAGACAAATGGGATGATAAGCGATGAAGTTATTTGAAGGGAACTTCACCAAATGAAAAGCCAGTGGTTGGAGGAGAAGGCGATCCAAACGATGCAAAAAACGTTGATGAAGGAGAAGGTGATCCAAATATCGGTGCTTGATGAGGCGGTCCAAATGAATCTGAAGAAGAAGGCGATCCAAAAAATATCTTACTTTGAGAACCACTCCATGGCTGATTTGAGGAAGTTGTGAGGGGTGCATAAGGAAAGCGAAAGTTACCTGTAAAGGAGCAGAAAGAAAATAAGAAAAATTAACATAGAAACTTGGTTATTAACAAGAATCAAAAGAAATGAAATACTGGGTGGCATATAAAAACTTCAATCCAATCATTCAGAACAACATGAAGTTTTAGAAATAGCCTATCTATCTGATACCATAGTTTATAGACATTTTTTCTACTAAAGTTAAAAAGCTTTGAGACAGTTTAAGTAATAATCAAGATCAGTTTTATTTATAGTACCATGAATGACACCATGACCACCATGTTTCTGAACCCAGCCACCTAAAAGTTAGAAAAATATACCCAAATCAAATTAATGTCATACATACTCATAAAAAAAAATAAAAAATTGATCCTCTGCCTGCCCTATATGATAACAGGAACACTTACCCTTGTCTCCAACTTGATAATCTATCCATCTCAACTCATCGGGGCTTTTATCTTTGTATACTGGCATGGCTGATATTGATAGAAGCATTGGATGCTCATACTGCGTACTTGTTTGAAAGTCACCTACAGGACAATTAGAACACATGTCAATGACTTCATTTGGACTTAAACATGACTGGATGTGAGATTTATAAATCTGAAAAAGGAAAATAACTTACCTGAGAGGCATGGAGAAGTTGTCCCAATAGGGCTGCGACAACCAAATGGAGATACACACAAATTAAACATATTTCAAATTCCACATATTAAAATATAAACTAGTACCATTATTAGAGACTAAATCAATTTTCTATGTGTAGAAGACAAAACTACCGAAATAAAGGTGGTTCCTAAGTTCTAACTTACCAAATTGAGTGGCAGCTACGTTACCCCGTTCTTGTTGAATTGTTTGACTAGTAGGGGTGCCGAATGGTGAGTTTCTTCCAAATCGACTAGGTTGAATGGCTTGAGGCTCAAAGACAGAAGACGAACCTATCAAAGTAATTTTGAGACAAAATTAGTCATGACTAGTCAAGTACACTAATAGGAAGTCAATGACTTCAATTACAGTAAGCATTTGGACTTAAACACGAACGATAGGATATCAAATTTATAAATCTCAAAAAGGAAAACTTTAAGATACCAACTCAATTTACAATCTAAAACTATCAAAATCAAGGTTGTTTCTAACTTACCACCTAAGGAGCTTCCAAATGGACTTTGACCAGGAGGAATATGCCCAAAATCCCCGATAGTGAATCCTGCATTGGTGTCTTTAAAGGGGCTTTTAGGAGTAACAGAACCCACTCCTGCTGGTTGATTTGATGCACCAGCATTGTTCCAGAAGCCTATTGTGCTGCAAGCCGGAATGCAAAAGGAAAGAGGTGATCCTATAAAAGATGGGAAAAAATTAGAGACTAAACAATCTAAACAAAATTATGAACAAACCAAAAATAACATGGTATTATAACGTGCTCCAATTTCCAAAACCTTAAGAGACTAAATCAGTTTACATTCTGTAACTACCAAATTCAAGGTGGTTCCAAACTTACCAACAATCCCAAAACCAGATTCTGTACCACTGCGTAATGGAGTGGAAGCTGCAAAGGGGCTTGCAGGAGGACTAGTAGAACCCACTGCGGGTTGAATTGATAGACCAGCATTGTTAGAAATGTCAGATGTACTGCTTGCAGGAGTAGCAGAATCTACTGCAGGTTGAATTGATGGACCAGCATTGTTTGAGAAATTAGATGTGCTCCTAGCTGGAGCAGAAGTACCCACTTCAGGTTTAATAGATGGACTGGCAGTGTTCGAGAAATCAGATGTGCTGCTAGCCGGAGCAGTAGTACCCGCTTCGAGTTGAACTGATGGACCAGCATTGTTCGATAAGCCGGATATGCTGCTTTCTGGAGCAGTAGTACCCATTTCCGGTTGCACTGATGGACCAGCATTGTTCGAGAAATCAGATATGCTGCTCGCTAGAGTAGTAGAATCCACTGCGGGTTCAATTGATGGACCAGCATTGTTGGAGAAGCCAGACGTGCTGCTTCTTAACGGAGTTGGTTGACTAGAAATAGACCCAAATGCCGAAGATCCTAGAAAAGAAGAGTGAAAAATAGTTTTAGCACAATCAATCATACAACAACATTAAAAACTGAAAACAAACCACGTATAAACTCTTCTTGATTTCCACGGATTACAACAAAGTAGAGCACAAAGCAGACATTTTGAATGGTTCTCAACATCATTCATGATTCTAAGCAATATCAAGTAAAAAAAACATCCATAATATGAAAATTCTAACAACAATTAATACAAAATATAATGCTCAAGATTATTTCAAGACTCTTACCATTACTAAAATCAGTGAAACCGTACGTGCACATCTTTATTGTTTGCTTCGGAAACCAAATAGGAACTTTTGATGCGAGTGGTGCGAGTGATTACAGAGAAAGAAAGGGTATGGAGGATGTGTTTGATGGATGGTTCCGATTATTATTTATAATAGTTTGTCACTGCTTAAATATTAAGCTACGTAAGCCTTTTTTTCTACGCTAATATTAAGAAGTTCGTATTTATAGAAGGAGCAACGGTCTCAAGTTTGAAAATTAAGATTCACATAACAATTTGGAAACCAAGATTATCGATGTTAATCAAGAATCAATGGGGATCATTTATGATTCTAAGCAGTTTCCACATAAAAGGATAACCCTAGCTAAAAATTAACACTAAAGAGTCAATCAAGATTCTAGCCAATTTCTTTCCATCATAAAAAAAAAAAGAATATCAAAGGAAAACAATGAGAAAAACATAAAAACAAGATCATGTTTAAGAATTTCTTACCGCCTGCAGTACCAAATCCAGTGAAATCGTCGATTTGGACCATCTTCGGTCCTTTTTTCTACAACCCTTTTGAGTAATGATAGATTATAGACAAGGAGATGGGATTGGGGTTTTGAGTTTGATGAAAACAATACGTTACTGTTGGTTCATATAGAGTTTTATTATCACTGCTTAAATCTTAATCTAACTATAGTTGTGCGTGTTTGTACCGCGATTATTAAAACAAGTCGGTATTTATAGGGAGCCAAAAAATACTCCCTCCCGAAAAGCTTCCGATAAGTTGGAAGTTGGGCCCTCTCTAGTCTGGATCTTAGGTTTAATATATAATTAACCCATGCCTTTAAAAGGAACCTAGATCTCTTGGCATTTAGTTTGGAACCCACTGCTAAAAGGAACCCATGCCTTTACGGTTTTTGTGTTTTTTATATAAATGGTCTAATGATCAATTTTAGTTTCTAATTTTTTTTTTTTTTCTTAACATCCTGTTTTTTTGCACCTGACTCGGCGCATGGGTCTGACTCGATCCCTAGCTAGTTATGCTGAAGTAAGATGTGAGACTATTTGCTAATAGTTATTGGATGTGGCTTGACTTGTTATCTGGTTTGCATGCCACATGGCCCACTGTTAGATGATATAAGTGTAAATGTAGTGTTACTTTCTTTTATGTTTTGTTATGTCTTCTAGTGGTTCACTATGTGCTATAAATAGTTGAACCCTAGCCCTTCTTTTGTATTTAATTCACACACTTCTCAATATATCTGTGTTTGATTGCTACATGGTATCAGATTTAACCCTCCTAATCCTAACACATTAAATTCGATCCTTAACTCTTTTCTTGCTCTTGATGGCTGCAAGAACACCTGAATTTACTCATCTCTTCGGTAGAAAATCTCCAATTTTCTTCTGCATTTACTACTCAATTCTGATTCAAGCATTACAATAACAAAATCTAAACAACTTTTCTACATCTTTCTCATTCAACTTTAACTTACCCTTTCAAAACATCTCCAACTTTGTCTCCTTCAAGTTGGAAAATACAAAATAATTTCTATGGAAACATCAATTTGAGACTATTCTGACTAGTACCAATCTTCTGCGGTTTGTGGATGGTTCTTATGTATGTCCTGCTCCTATGGTTAGTGAAAATGGAGCTATGGTTCCTAATCAAGAGTATCTATTCTGGATTTCAATGGATGGTTTTTTTGTCCTATCTCAATGCAACTTTTACCATATCTATCTCTTCTGGTACTCTTGGGTTGAAAACTTCGAAATAGGTATGGAATTATCTGCGTTTGGGGTTTAATGACCAGTTTGTTTCTCGAAAATCTCTTTTACGCTATCGACTCTACTCCACTAAGCAAGGTAATACTCCCATTTCAGAGTATTTGAGTTTTATCAAAGAGATTGTGTAAAATTTAGTGGTTACAAATGATCATGTGTCTAATGCGGATGTTGTTTTACATGTTCTAATGGATTGAATGTTGATTTTGATCATTTTGTGGTTACTACTCAACATAGAGAAACTCCTTACAATTTTAATGAGATCAGATCCAAGTTACTTCATCATGAACAATGGCTACAGAGTAAATCTCATGATTCTTCTGTTGTGCTCCACAATGCATCTTCTGCATTCTATTCTAAGAAGACTTCGTCCAATTACTGCAGTTCTCCTGGTGCTAGTATCTCTAGTTTTAGTAGAAATTATCATTCTAGCTCATCTTCTGGTTCAGGGGGTAATCAGTCATCACATTTTGGTCAATCTTATGGTTATAATGGTGCTCATTCACAGGGAAATGGTGGTTATAGTTCACATTCATCTCCACATCAACCACCTCAACACCACCATCAATAATATCAGTATCAACCACCTCAACACCACCATCAACAACACCAGTATCAACCACCTATGACTAACCACACCTCCCAGCACTAGAGTCCTCCTACAACTACTTCAAATAATTTCACACCGACTAATTTTTCTGATATTCAGTGTCAGATATGCAAGCAGTGGAATCACACTGCTAACAGGTGTAGGTTTCGATATACTCCATCAACTTCAAAGACAGCTCAAGCTAACGTAAATCTACATCTAGTCCTAGAGCCTTCTATGCTTAATCACCACAACAAGGTGTCTATCATATATCACCATCTCATGCTTCTTCCCCTGATCCATCACCACAATCCTTTTACACCTGCTCTTTGAGTTCCATTTATACTGATACTAACTTTATGATTGGTACTCAATGGATTCCTGATTCAGCTACTTCTGCTCACATGACAAACAATCCAACACTCTTACATGATATCGTTCCTTACATTTGTTCTGAGCATGTCAAGGTTGGAAATCGTAAATTTCTCAAGATCATTGATGTTAGTACTTCTATAATTTCTACTCTACATGCTGATTTTGTGTTGAAAAATGTGCTATTGTTTCATTCTCTGTGCAAAAATCTTATTTATGTTGCTCAGTTTAATAAGGATAACCATGTGTCACTTGAACTATTTAACTGGGGATACAATGTGAATAATCTGCAGACAAATAAAGTGGTGGAAGAAGGACCAGTTTCTAATAATATCTACCCTATTCAACTGGCTCCTGTGGTCTCTTTTACTTCTACTCTAGCTGATCCTTCTGCTTGGCATAAGAGGCTAGGTCACCCATCCCACAAAATCTTGAGTAAGTTGCACAACTCTACTTCCATTAAGCTTTCTTCAGCCTCCATAGAAACTTTCGGTCATGAGTGTCAATTAGGAAAACATCATAAATTGCCTTTTTGTTCATCTACAAGAGTCTCTACTTCTCCTTTACAACTTATCCATTGTGATATATAGGGTCCCGCATGAAAAAGCGGGAATCTAACAACCACCACCAATATTTTGCTTAGCAATCTGTATGGACAACTCCAATCTAATTCCAAGAGAATCAACTAGACAGACAGACTCAATCAATGGAAATATATCCACGAGTTGTATCTTTGTTTCACAATGTAATCAGCAAATCAAACAGATAGGAATCCGTGAGCCTGATTATTATGTGAAACAACTTGAACGGTACCAAAGACAAATGTCCAAGTTCAATCAATATAATCAACAACCAAAGGTTGGATTCTCTAATTGATTGAACTACGCACAACATGTGATATTTCAATTATATAAACAAATATAATGCGGAAAAGAAATAACACAGACACCAGAAATTTTGTTAACGAGGAAACCGCAAATGCAGAAAAACCACGGGACCTAGTCCATATTTCAACACCACACTGTATTAATCCGCTATAGACACTAGCTTACTCCTAGTTAACTTCGGACTGAACGTAATTGAGCCCTACCCAATCTCACACTAATCAAGGTACAGTTGCGCTCCTTACGTTTCTGAATCCTAGTGGGACTCTACGCACTTGATTCCCTTAGGTGATCTCACCAACAACTAAGAGTTGCTAAGACCCAAAGTCGAAGACTTGATAAACCAATCTGTCTCACACAGATAAACCTATGAGTTTTGTTCCTTCTTTTGATAAATCAAGGTGAACAAGAACCAATTGATATACCGGACTTATATTCCCGAAGAACAGCCTAGAAGTATCAATCACCTCACAATAATGTTAATCGTATGGTAGTGAAACAAGATATTATGGAATCACAAACGATGGGACGAAGATGTTTGTGACTACTTTTTATCTTGCCTATCGGAGATTAAATCTCGAGCAAATCTTAGAGAATACAATACTCAATCACGATGGAAAAATTCAAGATCAGAACACGCAACTACAGAGAAAATAGTTGGGTATGGCTTCACAATCCCAATGAAGTCTTCAAGTCGTTAACCTACAGGTTTTCGTGAAAAACCTAAGGTTAAAGGAGAATCGACTCTAGTCGCAACTAGTATAACACAGGAGGTATGGGGATTAGGTTTCCCAGTTGCAATAGTTCTCCTTTATATAGTCTTCAAATCAGGGTTTGCAATCAATGTTACCTTGGTAACAAAGCATTCAATATTCACTGTTAGATGAAAACCTGATTAGACTCAAGATAATATCTTTCAACCGTTAGATCGAACTTAGCTTGTTACACACAAATGAAAAGTGACTTTATTTAGATATGAAACTGTATCTAAATGTGTGCACCTTGTTGGTTCAACAATAGTTAACCGAGGTTAGCCATATGAACACTTTCATATCAACCTTATTCATCTTAACCATAACTAGTTCAAATGGCTAAAATGAAACTAGTTCTAGAGTTGTTCAATTGTTTATATTCTCATAGAAGTATAAGACACAATTGAAGCAAAATCGATTTTGATTCACTCGAATCATGTCATGAACATTATAGCCACGGTTTACAAAAGATTGCATTCCTTATTATATAAATGTATTCGTTCATGAACAAATCGATTTTTGAACATTATCCACTAGGTATGCAAATGGGTACGCATACCATAGTGTCCGGACTAAATTTGGGTTTCGCCAGTACGGGAACTGGTACGCATACCTTCCTAACTCAGCAGAAATTCCCGGACCTGAACCTCACGCCAGTACGCGTACCGGTATGTGTACTTGGTACCCGGACTTCACCAAACCGAGTAGTACACATACGGGTATGCATACCATGGTTCCCGGACTTTGATTACATATACGCAAGTACACATACTATGCTTATATCCAATTGTTCTAAACTCTCATTTCAATCATTGAAACATTCTCGGAAGACGACAATAACTGTCTCACACAAACTATTAGCTTCAAAGCAATTTTTAAGCGATCGAATGATCAATACGAACCATTCGGAGTCTACATCAAATGACTGTCTCACACAATCATGTAAGATGTTACCAGGCGATTTTCACATGATCATCTTTTGACTTTCTTCAATAATATAAGATGAACTTGGTTAAAGCGAAAGCTTACCAACACATATTTCGAAAAACATGTAAGCGAGTTAAAATCAGCTCGAAATATCAAATGTGTATAATTGAAGTCTATATAGCTATACGACTTTTGTCTCAAATAGGAGATAGAGTAGATAGACTTTTGAGTGATAGATGAGTTCAAGTATCCACATACATTTTGTTGATGAAGTTCTATAAGATCCCCTTAGTAGTTCTTCGTCTTTAATCGATGAACGCCATGAAGTCTATTGCTCGACTACACTTTCTATCCTAATCCGAGACTTAGCTATAAGTAGACTAGAAATCAAGACTAATAGTTTTGGAACCTAAACTTGAAAACAAGCTTGAGATAGCAACACTTGCGAGTTCGACCAAGCAGTGCTCTAACAATCTCCCCCTTTGTCAATTTTAGTGACAAAACTATCAATACATATGGAATACAAAATAAATAAACTTTGTAGCTCTCAATCCAAATGCTTGATTTCCTTGGTTCTTCTACATTACTTGAAATCTTCGTCACTTCCAAGTACTCTAGTGATTCTGAATGTGTTCAACTCAGCATCATCGTTGTTGAAGATCCGTAGCTATAACAATGAGAAAACAGAGTCTCTCAATCATTGTTATACATTGTCATAATATTTTTACACAGCATCAAAGTCCAATTGTATAACAACTTTGATAACAATACTATGGTGATATGTATCACAACCCCTTAGTAAATACTTCATCTCGCATGAAAACCACTCCCTCTTACATAATGATCCGTAGACAATATGTATTTGTAGTGTGAACTACACATTAATTCTCCCCATTTTTGTCAATAAAATTGGCAAAGGTACGAAAACTAGTGGGATCCTAATGAAATTTCCACAGAGATACTTCATGACCAAAAGAGAACAACATATCATCTTTGTTTAGATGCAATCATATAGCCGAAACTAAATGCATTCATCGAGTTTATAAAGATACAAGATAACCCCTATTATATTCTACGGCCGCACTCCCCACAAAGATTTGGCAATTAAGCACAAGTTCAATTAAGAACTCTCCCCATATAATGTCATTCCCGAAAGAACAACAAGAGCGACCTTACTTTCATAAGAAAAGAAGGATTTCTTTTGACATTAACAAATAATCACGAAACATGAATTTGTATCCAAAATACTCAATTAAATTAACCACAAGAGAACCTATGATTAATTTAATAAGAAATGCTCAACATAAGAGAACTTACGGAGCCACACAGTACTTACACAGAGATGTGGATCAGGAAAAGACCAATACAACGGAATATTCAAAGATTCATTCTATTTTTCATCAATATTTGCATAGAGACATGTAATAGACTTAATCTTTGTAAACAAAAGTTCATCCTATCTTTCATCAATATTTTCATAATGACATAATAGGCTTAACTTTCGTTTTTCAAAAATTCATTCAATTTTTTATCAATATTTTCATAAAGAAATATGAAAGACTTAACTTTTAACAATTATGGGACAATCATAGTTCACGGACACAAACACACATATCCCATAATAAATTGCAATATATAAAAATAATGCAAAATCATCTTCCAAATAAACTTTATAATTTAAATAAATAAATCTAAAAACATTACAAGATGAAAATCGTTGGAAATTGCTATGTGTACTCATAATAATGTCTATTCCAAACCCTAGTTATCCTTCTTAAAACACAAGAATAAATTCCCATAAGAAGTTTCCTAGACATCATAGAGCTTTCTCAGAGCATCTACTGAGAATTCCTTCTCATTATTGAAAAACCATTGATTATGGGATCGTTCAATTCCTCCAGATCTTCAGAGATATCAGTTAACTCACTAAGTTCTCTTTTTAGTCCACACAGGGTGTTTTTTGTTAGAGACAACATACGTTCATAGTGAGCTATCTTTTCTAAAGATAAAATTATTTGAGATTTTAAATCATTTCTTTTGTTGATGAAATCCTTCACCATACCTCTAAAGTTGTTATCAAAATGACAAACATGCAAGAGGCAGTTAGAGGAAGAACCTTCTTCATCATTTGTGGATATCTTATTCTTCTTCTTTGAGGAAATGATTCCTTCACAAAGATACACATTAGCTGCTTCAACTGCATCCCTTTTTGTGGTACCTCTATTTACAGGAGCCATGAAACTGTATCTTTCAATATAAGTGACGTAAAGGGCATTTTGATCACCAATGTATATAAATTGACCTATGGATAGTCAAACCCTAGAAAACTTTGAACAAGTCTTTTACGGTTCATGATCCATTATCTATTTTAACAAGAAGATATTATCTTAACAAAAATAAGAAATTAACAATTATACAAAACTTAAGAAACCTTGATGCAATCCTCATTTTCTCAAGTTAAAGATGAGGATGCAGACGTCACTAGCATTAGATAGAGACGGAGTGAGCCGAATGCTCACATCTTTTATCACATAGTGACTTATCAAGGTTTGTTGTATAAGCGAACTTCTTACCTCGTCTGAATCTGGTTCTTTTAGATTTCTTCTTGTCATCAGGAGTACCCTGTTGATTTCCCAAGGCCATATTCATTCTTTGCATGTCACTTAGAAGTTTTGCAATCCTTTTGTTGTTCCTTTTGAACTTCCAACACTTACTTTGAACATGATTTGCACTTCCACAAAACGAACAAATCAAGAAAGATTTATTGTCTTGCTTATTTGCCTCCTGTTTATCACAACCTTCATCATCAATTGTTCCAAAACAAGCTGGAACAAAAGAGTTGATTATGCTCACAGTTTTTCTTTTGAACCCTAAACCATTTGTGTTTCCAAAATACTTCTGACCGAATAACATTGCTGAGATTTTGTCAGAATTTCTAGACAACCTTTGTAGGTCACACTTGAGAGTATTAATCTCTTTTTCTTTCAGAGATAGGGTCCTGGTGAAAATATCATTAAGACAGTCTATCTCAAGATTTTTCACCTGAAGTGATAATTCAAGTTTCTCCAACGAGGCCTTTAATTGGAGATTTTCTTGGTGAATTTCTTCACACTTATCCAAGAATTCAAAAATCTCCGTGTCAGATTCAAACTCTGAATCAGACTTCGAATAGGGAGAAGTTTCTGATGCAAGAGCTGAAAGTTCATTGTACACATCGCAAGTATGCAAGATACTGACTACCTAGGATGATTTTTCTTGTATTGAATCATCTGAAGCATTAACCGGAGAGAGACGTTTTTCACATCTTTTGCTTATTTTAACAATATCCTTGATCTTTTGTGAAATCGGTGATTTATCAAAATCAACATGATTGGAACAACATTCATTAGCCCAAGACAAGTTAGAAGATTCACTTGTGTTGGTCACAGCATTGAACGCAGATGTTCTGACTGTGTTCTGATCAAGATCAAGTAATTTTAACTTTCCAACAATAGTATTTCTGGAAAGAGTATCAAGGTTATTTCCTTCAACGATGGCATGTTTCTTAGAATCATATTTGGCTAGCAACGATCTGAGAATTTTCATCACAATGTCCTTTTCAGGAATAATCTTACCCAATGCAAAACATGCATTGACAATTTCAGACACTTTGTGATTAAACTCATCAAATTAATCTTCATCAGCCATACGAAGGTTTTCCCAATCAGAATTTAGGTTTTGAAGCCTAGCTTCTTTTTCAGAGGTATTTCCTTCGAATACAGTTTCTAAGATATCCCACGCATCTTTAGACCGATTGCACGTAGTCACATGGTGCTGAAGATCTAGAGTAATGACATGAATAATAGCATTTAAACCGTCAGAGTTTTGCTTTGCAATGAGTATCTCGTTAGGTTCATATCTAACAATATCCTTTGCAATAGAGACACCGTCTACTGTAACCATTGGAGGATCATAGCCATTAACAACGTAAACCCATGATTGAAAATCACGTGCTTGAAGAAAGGAATGCATAGCAATTTTTCACTATAAGTAATTCGATCCATCAAAGACTGGCGGTACGTTTATAGAGATAACATTTCTGTCCATAGAGTCAGATCGCTACAAACACAGACTTATGAGGTCTTAAACGTGCTTTCCTACTCTGATACCAATTAAAAAAAATGGGAGTCTAACAACCACACCCAATATTTTGCTTAGCAATCTGTATGGACAACTCCAATATAATTCCAAGAGAATCAACTAGACAGTCATACTCAATCAATGGAAATATATCCAAGAGTTGTATCTCTGTTTCACAATGTAATAAGCAAATCAAACAGATAGGAATCCGTGCGCCTGATTATTATGTGAAACAACTTGAACAGTACCAAAGACCAATGTTCAAGTGTCAATCAATATAATCAACAACCAAAGGTTGGATTCTCTAATTGATTGAACTACACACAACCTGTGATACTTTAAATATATAAACAAATATAATGCGAAAAAGAAATAACACCGACACCATAAAATTTGTTAACAAGGAAACCGCAAATGCAGAAAAACCCCGGGACCTAGTCCAGATTTGAACACCATACTGTACTAAGCCGCTACAGACACTAGCCTACTCAAAGTTAACTTCGGAATGGAATGTAGTTGAGCCCTAACCAATCTCATACTGATCAAGGTACAATTACGCTCCTTACGTATCTGAATCCCAGCAGGACTGTACGCACTTGATTCCCTTAGCTGATCCCACCCACAACTAAGAGTTGCTACGACCCAAAGTCGGAGACTTGATAAACCAATCCGTCTCACACAGAAAAGTCTATTGAATACATAAATCTGTCTCCCACGGATAAACCTATGAGTTTTGTTCCGTCTTTTGATAAATCAAGGTGAACATGAACCAATTGATATACCGGACTTATATTCTCGAAGAACATCCTAGAAATATCAGTCACCTCATAATAATCTTAATCATATGGTAGCGAAACAAGATATTGTGGAATCACAAACAATGAGACGAAGATGTTTGTGACTACTTTTTATCTTGCCTATCGGAGATTAAATCTCGAGAAAATCTTAGAGAAGATAGTACTCAATCACGATATAAAACAGCAAGATCAGAACACGCAACTACAGAGAAAATAGTTGGGTTTGGCTTCACAATCCCAATGAAGTCTTCAAGTCGTTAACCTACAGGGTTTCGTGAAAAACCTAAGTTTAAAGGAGAATCGACTCTAGTCGTAACTAGTATCACACAGGAGGTCTGGGGATTAGGTTTCCCAGTTGCAAGAGTTCTCCTTTATATAGTCTTCAAATCAGGGTTTGCAATCAATGTTACCTTGGTAACTAAGCATTCAATATTAACTGTCAGATGAAAACCTGATTAGACTCAAGCAAATATCTTTCAACCGTTAGATCAAACTTAGCTTGTTACACATAAATGAAAAGTGACTTAATTTAGATATGAAACCGTACCTAAACGTGTGCACCTTTTTGGCTCAACAATAGTTAACCGAGATCATCCATATAAAAACTTTCATATCAACCTTATTCATCTTAACCATAACTAGTTTCAAATGACTCAAATGGAACTAGTTCTAGAGTTGTTCAATTGTTTATATTCTCATAGAAGTATACAAGACACAATTGAAGCAAAATCGATTTTGATTCACTCGAATCAAGTCATGAACATTATAGCCACGGTTTACAAAAGATTGCATTCCTTATTATATAAGTGTATTAGTTCATGAACAAACCGATTCAGAACATTATCCACTAGGTATGCAAAAGGGTACGCATACCATAGTGGCCGGACTAAGTTTGGGTTTCGCCAGTACGCGAACTGGTACGCATACCTTCAAAACTTAGCAGAAATTCCCAGACCTAAACTTCATGCCAGTACGCATAACGGTATGTGTACTTGGTACCCGGACTTCACCAAAACAAGTAGTACGCACACGGGTATGCATACCATGGTTCCCGTACTTGGATTACATATATGCAAGTACGCATACTATGCTTAAGATGTTACCAGGCGATTTTCACATGATCAATACGAAACAATCCGAGTCTACATCAAATGATTGTCTCACACAAATTATGTAAGATGTTACCCGGCAATTTTCACATGATTATCTTTTGACGTTCGTCAAGAATATAAGATGAACTTGGTTAAAGTGAAAGCTTACCAACACATATTTCGAGAAATATGTAAGCGAGTTAAAGTTAACTCGAAATATCAAATGTGTACAATTGAAGTCTATATAGCTATACGACTTTTGTCTCAAATAGGAGATAGAGTAGATAGACTTTTGAGTGATAGATGAGTTCAAGTCCCCACATACCTTTTGTTGATGAAGTTCCACAAGCTCCCCTTAGTAGTTCTTCGTCTTCAATCGATGAACGCCGTGAAGGCTAATGCTCAACTACACTTTCTAACCTAATCCGAGACTTAGCTATAAGTAGACTAGAAATCAAGACTTATAGTTTTGGCAACTAAACTTGACAACAAGCTTTAAATAGCAACGCTTGCGAGTTCAACCGAGCAGTGCTCAAACACTGCACCTATTCAGTCTCTTGATGATTTTAGGTACTACATTATTATTAATTGATGACTACAGTAGGTATCATTAGATTTATTCTTTGATAACTAGAACTGATAGTTTAAAATGCTTCCAACATTTCAAAAACGCCAATGAAAACCTCTTAAACTCTTCTATTATCTCTTTTTAGTGTGATGGTGCTCTTGAACTTGTAAAGGGTCCTTTTAAAGCTTTTCTTGACTCTTGTGGAATAACTATCAGAATTTCTTGTCCTCATACTTAAACTCAGAATGGTCCTGGTGAGAGAAAGCATAGACATATTACTTAGATCGGCAATACTCTTGCATTTCAAGCAGTTTTACCAAAACATTTCTGGTTTGATTCCTTCTTGGAAGCTACCTTTCTTATCTATAGAACTCCCAGTAAACTTCTTTATTATATTAGTCCCTTTCAAGTTCTCTTTGATACTATACCTGACTATAGTTTACTCAACGTATTTGGGTGTAGTTGTTATCCTAATCTGTCTGATTATAGAACTGACAAGATAAGTCCTAAATCTACTCAGTGTGTGTTTCTTGGCTACAACCTTCTTTACAGAGGATATAAGTGATTTAACCTTCTTACTAAAAAGACATTTGTCTCCAGAAATGTCACTGTTGATGAGTCAACATTTCCTTTTGCTATTGAGTCTCCTGTTAGTTCTTCCACTTCTGACTCTCTGAACTTGTAACCTTACAAATAGGAAATTGTTGTGGTCCCCAACTATCAAATTCTTCTATTCCTGCACCAACTGATATGCTTACTTATGCTGGTGACACTCCTGCTATTATTCCTCCCACACACACTCAACTTCCAGTCAGAACTATTACTACCAGATTATCTAGAGGAATTTCTAAGCCAAAACAGTTTCCTCCTTATTTTGTTGCACATACTTCTACTGTTCTCACTTTACCTATTGCTTTACAATCCATACTTACTTCTGAGGTTGAGCCAAGGTCTTATGAAGAGGCTTCCAAGAATCCAAAATGGGTTTTAGCTATGGAAAATGAGAATGCATCTCTAAAGGAAAATAGAACATGGGTGTTAGTACCATTTGTGGAAAGAATGAATGTCTTAGGAAGCAAGTGGGTTTACAAAATCAAATACAACTCTAATGTCACTGAAAAAAGGTTCAAAGATAGGTTGGTTTCACAGGGATACAATCAGCAAGATGGCATTGATTACTCATAGACCTTCAGTCTTATTATAAAGACCACAACTATTAGGTTTTTGTTGACTATTGCAGTTACAAATGGCTGGGATATCAGGCAGTTGGATGTATCCAATGATTTTCTTTATGGTTTTCTCAAGGATGATGTCCATATGACCCAACCCAAAGGTTTTGTTGATGAACTAAAACCTGATGATGTCTGTCATATAAAGAAATATCTTTATGGTCTCAAACAAGCTCCTAGAGGTTGGTTTGAGAGATTTAGTCTTTTTCTTGACAGTCATGGATTTCATAAGTCTGTCAGTGATCACTCATTGTTCTTTTATGCTTCTGGTGAGCATCAGCTACTTCTTCTGTTATATGATATAATACTTACTGGATCTTCTTCAGCATTATTGGACTCTTGTCTAGCTGTTCTGAGCATAGAATTCTATATGAAGAAACTAGGTCCTCTACACTATTTTCTTGGCATTGAATGTTTTAGGTATTCTACTTCTATTCTTCTTACATGTAGCTCTGCAAGTACCCCTGTAGCTGCCGGACCAAGACTATCCTTATATAATGGTGATCCTCTTGATGATGCTGGATTCTACAGGAGTCTGGTTGGAGGTTTTCAATATCTAACTCCCACTAGACCTGACTTGTGTTTTTCAGTCAATTATGTCTCCAAGTTTATGCATACTCCTACTACTTCTCATTTACAACTATTAAAAAGGATTTTGAGATATGTCAAGGGTAGCATTAGCTCTGGTGTTACTCTCTCTACTGGACCTTTTGATATTCTTACTGCATACTCTGATTCCGATTGGGCAGGATTCCCTGACACTTGAAAGTCTACTAGTGGTTACTGCATATACTTAGGCAGTTCTCTTATTTCTTGGTCCTCTAAAAAGCAGCCAACTATTTCTCGTTCCGGTACTGAGAAAGAGTATAAGTCCTTAGTAGTAACCAGTGCAGAGCTTCTCTGGATTTCTTACTTACTTAAAGAGTTGTGTATCACTTTATCTAGACCTGCCACTCTTTACTGTGATAATATTGGCGCCAACAACTTAGTTACAAATCCAGTTTTTCATGCTCGTACTAAGCATGTTAAGATTGACTATCATTGCACTCGTGATTTGGTTGAAGATGGCTTTCTCAAACTCGCATATGTTCTATCTCAACACCAGCTTGCAGATGTGTTTACTAAAGGGCTTGGAGTTGTTATGTTTCATTCTTGTATTTTCAAGATAATGCACTTTGTTGAGGCATTGGCTTGAGGGGGAGTGTTAGATGATATAAGTGTAAATGTAGTGTTACTTTCTTTTATGTTTTGTTATGTCTTTTAGTGGTTCACTATGTGTTATAAATAGTTGAACCCTAACCCTTCTTTTGTAACTCTTCACACACTTCTCAATACATCTGTGTTCGGTTCCTACACCCACATCTGAGTCGCGCCAGTTTGACTTAGGGATCAAAACACTCCTAACTCATCACAGTTGACAAACACAAGTGATCGAGTCAGGTGATATGTGTCACATCCAGACGTCCCAGGCCCAGGAAAGATACACAAACACAACGTAGATATCGGGCAATGTCTAAGAAAATATTAGAATTTTGGTTAAACATAACACGACTGCTAATGGGGTTCTAATAACTATAGAATTATTGGTATTTCAAATTATCAATTTAGCCACTTGAGATGGCAAAGTTGCCTAATAGTCAAATATGGCAATCAGGATTGTTTTCGAAGGCTGCCACGAGAGTACCAATTTTGAGTTAGTAACCCTTGCACAACAATGGTTTGTAGAAACATTACTTTGAGATGCCACATAAAAAAAAATATCACTTCTATTTTGCCAAATAAGCTTTTCGTTGCTGAAGAGATTCATCTAGTAAAACTGCATAATCAACCTTAACAGCATGTTCGTTTCAAGGAATTGGATTTCGGGAAATGTACCCAATTCCTTGAACCGAACAGTGCAAATGAACATTTTGTAATTAAGAATTTTGATTCCTAGGAATCCAATTCCCTCCAAAATAGTAGAATTCCATTGCATTGCTTCAATAGTGCAATGGAATTGGATTCCAGGGTAAAAACAAAGATAATTGAATTACCTTAACCAAACATGAATTTTTAGGATTTGAATTGCATTCCTTGGAATCCAATTCCAAGATTGGATTACCCCATAATTGAATTCCGTGGTTTCCAATTCTCCCAATCAAACCGGATGTAAATACCTTATATTTTAATGAAGAAAAAAGACTCTGAACAAAGAGACATTGAACTGTAAACCAATCCGAACTAATCAAATCTCAGCTGAGTTGATAAAAACTTGTTAATATCGATCCATAGCAGCAGCAGTAGTCTACTCTACAGTAGACACTGTTCAAATACAAAGACTGTCTAGTTTCTCTAACATGGAAGTCAAGAATGCTATATGCTTCGCTGAAACACGACGTTCCACTTCACGCTCCACTTCGACCGCCATTCGTAAATCTAGCATCTTTTTCTTGTCTATCTTTTTCACGTCTTCATTGTCTTGTGGTTCTGGGAAGTGTGCACTGCTACTAACATCAAGCTGCTTCCCTTCACGACGTTCCCGTTCAGCATCAAACGCTTTTCTTAAATCTCGCAAAATCTTGTCCATTTTCTTTTCGTCTTCCGGTTCTGGGCAGTATGTACTTCTACTGGAAAGTTGTGTTGCTTCACTCTTAACTGTCTCCACCTTAGGTTCATTTGTGTGATTGTATCCACTTGCGAATGGGTTGGTTATTGTGGTGTGACTCCCTACGTTGCTGCCCCAGCGTGGTCCAGATGGAGTTGCTGATTCAAAAACTGATCTTGCAGGTAGCGTCCCTGTCCAACTTTGAAAACCTACAAGAAAGCAGGGAAAACAAACAATAGGGAAATAGATCAACACTTTGCTGTGTACTAGAATAAAAAAAAAAAGTTACCATTTCCATGTACAAACTATTACGAGACGAATGGGATAACTGATGAGATATGGAATTATTTAAAAGGAGCCTTACCAGATCTATGAGGCCCGGAGCTGAGTACAGGATGAGAAGGCGATCCAAATGCCGAATTTTGAGAACCACCCAATTGAGGAAATGCTGAACTTTGAAAACCACTCGGTGATAAAGCCTGATTTGAGGTTGCGAAGGGTGTAGAACCAAACGCAGAGTTACCTATAAAGAAGAAACATATTTCAATTTCCAAACATTAAAATGTAGACTATACGCAAGATGTCAATCTCGCAGAAGTGACCAGGAAATTAGTTAATGGTAAATACGACTTACCTTTACAACCCAACTGGTAATCTTCCCACCTCAGTTCTTCATGACTTTTCTCTTTATAAACAGGCATAGTTGATATCGATTCATATTTTCCATTTTCAAAAGTCTGTTTACCACCACTGAAATTTGTACACTCAGTCTCAGCTGTAGGAGCGTAAGCCACTACTTTGCTTCCACTACGTTGTTGTTGACCACCACCAGCTGGATGCGCAAAGGCACCTCCTGGAAATCCAAATAAAGAGGGTGTTGTAATCGGCGTACCTGATGGGAAGATTTAAAAGACAGTATTAGAAAAAGGAACCAGCAACTAGTCTTTTTAACTATAAAACAAACTGAATCATCATGAAAGATGCAAATAATTTTACCGAAGGGACAACTTTTGGGTCCAAAGGAAACCGGAGTTGAAGCATAAGGGCTGCTACCAAATCTTGAATTTGTTTGGCCAAATGCAGAGGTCGTTCCGAAACTAGAAGGTTGACCAAAATGAGTGGTTGGCGTTCCGACTGTGTGACCAAATGCTGAAGTGCCAAATCCCCTTCTAGACCCAAATGTCGAAGTTGGTTGAGACCCAAAGGGTGATGCAGTTGCAGCACTGAATGCTGCAGAAGTAGGAGCCCCGAAAGCCGAAGTGTTTGTCGCTACAGGTTGGGTTTGTTGGGAAGTGCTACCACCAAATGGACTTGACTGACTAGGAGTAGTATACCCGAAGCCACCGCCGAAGGCAGGCTTCTGCTCACATAGAGAAGATCCTTCAAACATAAAAAGATGAAACGTTGAGTATAAAAGGACTCGAAAGCAGGCTTAGCCAATATAACAATATAGCGTATATTGTTAGACTATATGGTAGTCTCTAATAGACTACCAAAATCGAGGTGGTTTCTAAGTTCTAACGTACCTAATGGACTGGGAGTACTCCATGCATGCTGAATGGATGGACTAGCAGTGGTGGGGAATGATGATTGACCACCATTGTTCCAGAAGCCTGATGGGCTGCTTACAGATTGACTAGGCTGACCAGGAGCAGACACAAACGAAGGTAGACCGCCAAAGGAAGGAGATGATCCTATCAAAGAAGAGAGAAAATTAGACATGTACGTTATTAACATCCAGAACAAACCCTAAATAACGAAAAACCTACATACAAAAATAAACTTAACTTACCAACATTCCCAAAAGCAACTGCTTTACCACCACTGCCCAATGAAGGGGGAGCAGAAAAGGAACTTGCTGGAGTTATAGAACCCACTACGGGTTCAATTGATGGACCAGCATTGTTGGAGAAGCCAGATGTGGTGCTTTGTAATGGTGTTGGATGGCTAGAATTAGACCCAAATGCAGAAGATCCTACAAAAGAAGATTTATAAATATCCAACCACAAACAATCATCAAAATAAACATTAAAAAAAACAAATCAAAATCCCGCAGTATAACATGCATGGTACTCTCATATAAATCTTACATATGAACACTTCTTGTTTTCCACAGATTATACAACAAAGATGAAAAGTAGAGCAGAATTCCACAAAGCATACATTCTCAATGGTATATAGTATTCATTCTAAGGAATATCTATAGAAATCCGTAATATGAAAATTCTAAGCAACAATTGGGGGATGGTTTCAAGATTCTTACCATTACTAAAATCCGTGAAACCGTATGTGCACATCTTTTTATTGCTTCCGAAATCGAATGGCGTGAGCTTGTTATAATATGAGCGATTACAGAGAAAGAAAGGGGGTATGGAGGAGAAGGGTTTGATTTTTATTTATAAGAGTTTGTCACTGCTTAGATCTGAAGCTAACTTATAAGGTTATTATTTGTTTGTACGCTACCTTCAAAGAAGTGGGTATCTATAGAAGGCGCGTAAGGGTTCTAAGTTTTGGGAGTCGGAAGCGGAAGGGGTTGGAACCGGAATGGGATTTGAACATTAAGTTTTTACTTTTTTACTCGGAACTCCAAATTTCTAAACAAAAAATTACCACCTACTACCTAAACAATTCCCAAACTGCTCCCTCACGAAATCCTTCTTCTACTGAACTTGTTTTCGTGTGTGAACCCAACGTTCACCATTTCACGAAAAGATTTTTCATTGGGTGATTCTGGAAAGAAAAAAAAGAAAAAAAACCTAAAAATCATTCCGAATTAATGATTGTCCAAAAAAAGCTTAGAGAATGTTTAACTTCTGATTGGATCGTGTGAAAAAGCATACGAAAGACGCCCTTTTCCAAAAATAACACCCAAAATCAAAATATTGAACCCTTTTGTGAGAGTGGTGGGTTTTTTTCATTGATTCTTTCATGGCAGCTGCAAATGGGTCTAGAGTTCTTCTTAATTTTGCAAATTTTGTTTCAAATTGGGATGCTTTCTTCTCTGTAGAGTAGTTTTTTTCTTTCTTTTTCTACCTCTGGTAGGCCCATTGTATATTCTCTGATCTAATATATTCTTCTACTTTGATAAAAAAAAAAAACGTGGTGGGTTCAGACTGAATGCCATGAGACCCAGTAGAATTTTTTTACGGGGTGAACGTCGTACTTCAACCACCGGCAATTCTACTCTTCTCGAAAGAAAGGTTTTCTTTTTGCTTTAAATCATATATCGATCTAAGTCTTGAATCTTCATATATGGTTGCCTAGTTAAAGAGAGAATTTGTAGAAGGGGGGTGGACATAGATACAGATCATTATGTTGTTCTAGGGTTACCATCAGGTGAACAAGGAGAAAAGTTAACTGATGCAGACATCACTAAAGCTTACAAAATTAAAGCCCTATAATTACTTCCAGACTAACGCCCTAATGATCCAAATGCAAATATCAATTTTTGAAAACTTCATGAGTTCCCATTTGTCTAAGAGTTATTTTATAAAATGGTCTTATGTTTAGGGGCTAATTAGGGTCTGGGTCATGAAAGATGCAGTTGATGCAAAAGGGTCGTAGACTAAGTTTGACCGTTCAATTAATTTAGAAAAACACCCTTAAAGAAACTTTTAAATGACATTCTAAACCAACTCATTTAAAAACTAAGCTGGATTTACGGTGACATTTCGTCGAACACTTTCATTGCATACTCAGATACTACTGAAAAGTTTTACCAACATTTCGTAACTACGATACGAGTTCTTCAATCTGTACAAAACGAACCCACTGGGAAAATAAGAATTTCAGTCAGGTTAGTCTCCGACCTATACCAAAGGAATAGCAGTTCTCTCAATTTCTAAACAATACTTCTTCTTTTACAGGGTACTAAAGGATATATAAACAGTGAACACATTTTCTCAATTCTATATTCCTACCACATTTTAAAGTTCATCACGAATCTTTATTCGATTCAATTATCTGCAGTTTATCATTTGAAGATTTGATTAGCCAAAAGATCCACACTGTGGTCACCAGATCATTAATACGATACCCCTTCATTCGATTTTCTTTTTGACACAGAAGTTGATTGAGACAGTATGTCATACAAGTTTTGTATACAAACTCAATTTTAAGCACTTCGTAAATTTCGAAGAACCCAGAGCGGTTTTGGCTTCTCATTTCGGTATAAAAAGATTCTTAATTCCTAATCAGTATATGCTAACAAATCTCTCATACGATATTCTTTCCTGCAAGCATAATTGATAGACAATACTAAAGTTGAACGAGGAAAAGAACTAAACATGATTACAGTATCAGTAGGGGAAGAAGATGGAAGGGGACTAGACAGTTATAATAGGTTTGACGACACTCAAAACAGTCAACACATGTCAATTAAAAGTCTGTGGCTTTGGCAAATTTAAAAGTCAGCTAATAGTTCACTCACAGTCAATAGTCAGTCTACGAACCTTTTGCATCAATTGCAACTTCCACGATCCAGACCCTAATTAGGTGATAAATTTACGACCCTTTTACAAAATAACTCTTTGTCTAAAAAGATGAAAAAAAAATATGTAAAAAGTTCGATGATGATCGTTCCCGTTTGTGTTAAGCCCCAACATCAGTCATCTTCACAATGTGATTCAAGAAAACGTAAGATAGCTGATCTTCATGAGCGATTCGTGACTCTGATAAACTTCATGAACTACTTACCATATACACTACAACTAAGGATGGCTTTGTTTTTGGATAACTAAGCTCGAGAATTCCAACTATAGAACTACTTACCATATACACTACAACTGCTATTGTTAGAATATATATCTAAGTTATAGTATATAAAGAAGGGGATGATCGATGTCCTTGGAGAAACAATCAAGTCAAGGAGTAGAAAAGGAACTGCTGCATGCTTAAGTGAGTCAAACGCACAATGGATGCTGAACTCATTATAAGATGGTGTTGTATTGCTTTCTTTATTCTTGCATTAATGTCTTCCGCTCGCAAATGTCGTCGTATGGCGGATCGTCATGTGGAGGATCCTCATATGGAGGATCGTGGTATGGCGGATGAAAGTAGTGTCAGAATAGAAGTAGTTTGTTTTCCTACTATAAGCATAAACTGCTGTGCTTTTATTTGTTTTGTTTTAGCAGTGATAGACACGTGTTTGCGCTTGGAAAAGAAGATGATAAGATGGGAATCATCGTCAGTTTTTGTGGCTTGGCAAGCCTTCTTTTACTATTAGATTGCTTTTGTGAATGCTGCTTGCCTGCTAAGAAGACCACCATAGATATAGAAGTTGGTAATGTTGCAAGAACTTAAATCAAAAGAACAGATATATAAATCATGGAGGTACTAACATACATATGAAGCGATATCAGTGATAGCTGCCACGGCTGCTGATGTGCTTATTTTCTTAGGGTGTTTTTTATTTTATTGATTCTATTTGTTTTATTTTTTTATATATTACAATCTTACTGTCGTTTTTTAGAGATTCATCATGTTTTCTGAGGCACCCCTTCTTGTTTTGAATTTTTTGGAGGAAATTAATGTCAAATTAGTAGAGACCGCGAACTATGACCGTGATCCGATTTCACGGCAAAACAACAATCCAAGTGCACGTGATTCGTGTTTAGAACGACTATGAAAACGATTTACTCACTCCAAATAGTAGTAGAAAAACTAGTCTGGAGGTCCAAACTACCCAGTCCCACTAGGTAGATGCGATTGACTAGATTTTGCAACTCATGACTGCAACACACCGAAACCTTCCCCCTCCTTTCGCAAACACAAGTGCACTTATCACAGCTCTGGCTGCTAAAATCTCGACACTGCTGATATGGTAGCTCCCTCTGGAATTGTACGTGGATCTTTCACAAGTTGATTATACGCTTGCCAAGATTCCACCATATGGACAAGGCTTCTGCAAACCCAGTCTCCATAAGTGATTAAAATTTAAAAAAATAAAGGCAAACCTAAGCGATCTGACCCTAATATATACTACTAGCCAAAAAAAACTGGTGTCTGGTGGGAAGGTCTCTTCACTTCTGATCCATATTTTTATATGGATGCAAGGACCAAATTAACCCATTTGGTGTGGATCAAAATCTGTTTTTCGAGAAGTTCCTTTTATCAATGATCAAGATGGCTGAGTTAAATGTATTGACTGGGTATCCCATAACGTGAACCTCTCCATGCTTGAGGAACTCCAAATCCGAAGTCAACATTGTCAAAATGTCCAATGGTACTCCTTGCGCAATATTAACGGAGTGTACAATACTGTATATGCTTTTTTTCTCTATTTGTTTTGCCCTATATCACCGATTCTAATGAACAAAATACAAACCCCAAAAGTTGTTTTTTTCTTACTAAAATTTCCACCAAAAGTAATTTTTTTCTCTATTTCTTCCTACTTGGCCGAAAGAGCACAAGGACGAAGGAAGAAGGCCGAAACGAGGCACAATGACGACCAATTACAAGCCCGACTCTGTCAACTCGAAGCAATATGCAGAGAGGCTACAGGAAAACAAGAAGGAAAAAAGTTGAAGGAAGTACTGCAAGAGGCTGGACAGTCTCCCTTATCGGAGAGTCTACTAGGCCAACAATTTCCAAGGAAATGCTCACTCCCAACGATTACAACTCCCTTCAATGGGACTGGCGATGCAATTGAACATCTCAGATCCTACCGCATGACACTGACACAGTGTTGTGTAGGTTCTTTCCATCCAGTCTAAAAGACGAGGCCCTGATGTGGTTCAATAACCTTCCAAAGGCATCGGTTAAATCGTTTGACCATCTATCCGAGTTGTTCTTAGAAACATACATACATAATAGCCAAGTCAAACCCGAAATTGACATGCTGTTCAAGTTAGCCAGGGGACTGAACGAGTCACTCCGCTCTCTGGTAACTCGTTGGAGAAAATTATGTGCCGAGATCGGAAGAGTCCCAGAGGCCTACGCGATCTTGGGCTTTAAAAATAGTCTAAAAAAGACGGACCCCATATTTGTCTGCATGTACGAGACCATGCCACCCAATCTAGGGAAACTGAGAGAGATTCAAGAGGATTACATAGCCCTCGAAGAATTCCAAGACGGTACTTATGACAAATTGGTAAAAGGAACCAATAGAGGAGCAAATGTTGTAGAACCACAGAACCCTCAAGCGTCATCCCAAGGAGCAGGGCGATCCAACAACGGATCTACCATGTTCGATAAACATCGAAGTGGAGGATGAAAAGGGAGAGACCAAGCCCAACAAAAGAAGGGAAAGTTCGTAGACCCAGTCTACACGAAACTGAACACACCTATATCCTAGATCTTTAAGAAGATCGATGGGAAATGTAAGATCACATACCCATGAAATAGAGGACAGCAGCCTGAGAGCGCTAAGAATAAAACAGACTTCTGCGAGTTTCACCAGTTCTATAGCCACACGACGGACTCGTGCAGAGATCTGAAGAATATGGTGCAAGACATGATTGATGAAGGCAAACTCGAGGAGTACATCGCACAGCCAGCGATCCAACCAACGGTGGGAACACCCGTACATCGCGTAGAAATACCACGCGAGGCAAAATACTTGGGATGCAACACGATATCGCACTCAGTTTTCACTGCTCCCACACCTGAAGGAAGTATTACAAGACGAATCCACAAGCGAAACTTCGAAGGTGACGAAGTCTTCAGTGTGGCAAAAGAACCTCCTATGCAGGAGTGGATGAAAATACCTATCAGTTTTTCAGCCTCGGAGGCACAAAATGAAGGATGAAACCACAACGATCCATTAGTGGTTACGATGGCTATCGCACTGCCTGAGCAGGAGGGCGAGGAAGAAAAGCCTAAAGTATTGCCATGGGCAATGCCTAAAATATTAATATACGGAGGAAGTTCTGTCGAAATATTGTTTTATAAAACATTCAAGCAAATGGGTCTTAGAGACAAATGCCTGATCCCTTCTACTTATAACAAATTTGGCTTCAATGGCTCATCGACCCGCCCAAGAGGCGAGGTCACCTTAGAAATTCGAGTAGGAAAAATCCTCACTCAAACCACCTTCACCCTACACAGCCATTCTCGGGCAATCCTGGGTCCATGGGATCAAAGGAGTTTCCTCGACCTACCATAAGAGACTAAGGTTTCCAACACCCAATGGGATCGCAGAGATTATTAAAGACTCAGGCGAAGCTAAGTACTGTTACAACATGGACGTACAGAATGACGAGAACAGGGTAAAATCCCCAAAAGCAAAGGAGAAAAGGGACAAGAATGCTAAAAGCCAGGCTGATATCAATGCTTACGTAGCAGTGACAAGCAAAGCGAGACACTCGAACAATGTCCCAACTTCGGACTTCTCCAAGGAGCTCTTATAGCAACTACAGGACCTCTCCGATGATGGCGAGGTCAAGATAAACTTCTCGGCCTTAGGACCCACAAAGGAAATAAACATCAGAACAACCGAAAATTTGGGAATGGCTAAGATTGGAACTCTCCTCGACAGAGAGGAGGAAGAAAAGCTCGTACGAGCATCAAAAGAATACTCTAATACCTCTGCCAGACACATGGGAGATATGCCTGGGATAGATCCAGAAGTCTATCAAGACCACTTGAAAAATGATCCAAAGCACAAGCCTATGAGGAAAAATATGCGAAAGGTGACACCGAAGTATCGCAAGGCGATTCAAAATGAACTAAAGAAAATGGAGGCATCAGAAGTCGTCCGAGGAGAACAAATACCCAACATGGTGATAATACCGAAGAAAAATGAAGGAGTACGACTTTGCATTAATAGGGCATGTCCAAAGGACAGCTTTCCGATTCTCGATATCGATCAGCTTGTGGAAGCCATATCTGAATACGGACTATTGTCCCTAATTGATGGATACTCGGGTTATAACCGAATCTCACTCGGCGAGAAAAATCAGGAGCATAATTCCTTCTCCACTCCCCGAAGTCTATACGGTTACCCTAATGAAGCTATCGCTGACATGCTTAGGATGAAGCTAGACGGACACGGGACTAGCCGATGTGAACAATTACGCAATGTACTACGGGCCTATAGGACCACATGAGGAGGAGCAACAAGGACGGCCCCCTTCGTTCTCACATATGGTATAGAAGCGATCATACCAACTGAAGCGATGCTCGCTGAGATAGACAACCTCGAGGAACCGAGAAATAGTTCTCTAGAGAATGCAAAAATACCATTGGATGACAGCCCGAGAATACAACGAACGTGTTCATCAGAGGAAATTTATCCCAGGTGACAAAGTCTGCCACGAGATCCCGCCATACCAGCGTGAGACAGGAAAATCTTCTCCCATCTGGGAAGGACCACTAACAGTCATCGCCAAGGCAGGCGATGGAGCATACAGATTGCTCAAACCCAAGGGGGAAGAACTAGAATGCCCCCGGAATATCAAATACCTCAAGCAATACAATGCTTAAACAATTTATTTCTTAGGAAGACAAATTAAGAAAATGAGACTCGAATCCCTATGTGTAAAAGGTCATGGTACCTTACCAAAATGTACTAAGGGCTTATAAACCCTCTTTTGAGAATAATAAAATTAATCCTTTTGCGTGCTCATTTCATTTACTTTGATTTTTGTTAGTTTATTTTTTCTCTCGCAATTTTTTGCTTTAATTTTTCGCTTTATCTTTTCTTGCATTTACATATAGCATAATCATATCACATTTGCATTATAACAAAAGCCCATCAAGATCATGGCACGGTGCTAGCCACACCGTCTATTCTACAATTATTGATGCGGGAAAAATACCTAAGCTGCCCGAGATGGACACAGACCTAAGGCAATGACATCTAGCCGAATGAAGCAAGATGAAGCGGGGACACCCTAAGCTACCTAAGACGGGAAAAGACCTAAGGTAATGCCATCACGATCACGAAATCGGATGATGTCCTGCCATAACAGGAGATATCCAGAATCAAGGTACTTACCTCTGGCTAAGTCAAGAATCACTTGAACGAGATATTTCCCTCCAAACAATGGTTAATAAACAAGTGACTAACACAACTGATCACTTAACCCTGGGGAAGTGTAACCTAAACAGGAAACTATTAAATAACCAAGCCCATAAAGGCACCAGACCAAGGCGAGAAGGGGAATGTGCTACGTCTAAAGCCCAACACCGTAAGAGATTCCCTATCCAATCAAGAAACTGATCACTCCTTGGATTTTTCACCCATGGTTGGACCATTAGCATGCACAAAACCCCCCAGGAGCCACAAAAATACACACATCATGATATGTAATTCAACTAAGGAAATTATCATCCATATAAACAGCTACTTCAAAACAAAGTATCATTGCCTCCCACATATGAGGACTTATCAAAGTATGTAGAAAAATAATTCCTCCAACACAGAAAAGGACTAGATTAGCTTACTGACCAGTCAAACCAATTACACATTGCCTCGCAAGGAGGACGAGGACTTACCAAATAATGTCTTCCTAAACATTACCTCAAAAACAACACGGGGTTTAAACACAAAAAGGAGAAAGCAAGAAGTTCTTTGAAAAGCAAAGCTCATAGAAGAAAAAGAACTGACATACTTAAACCTTCCCATCGCTAGGTGCACCTTGCTCAATATCCACCCGATCCTCGCCATCGACAGTTTCTGGAGCAACTTGCTCGGACTCGGGCTCCACAGGCGGAGGTGGAGCCACAACATTGGCAGTAGAAGCGACCCTTTGACGCTCACGAAGGATGGAAGTTCTGCAGGCATTTGTTATCATACGTTTATACTTAGCATGAAGATTTCTCAACTTCTGATTCTTATTAGCACGCTTATCCTTAAGCTCTTCCTCATGGTGGCTTACCAATTCATTGAGCTCTTCGTCAAGACTTTGTTTTGCCACCTTCACTTCCTCCAACTTCCTCTCCAACTTCGCATTACGCTTACGAGCCTCTGCAAGAAAAATAAATGGAGAAAGTCAATGTAACAGAAATTACTCATAAAAGCATAAGGTGAATGAAAATCAAAAGCCACTAATAGGCAACCTTCATGTTCAATTAAAACAGAAGCTAAGTTCTGTTTCACTTGGGCCTTTTGATTATCTAAAGCACTAATCTGCGCTTCAACAGGAGTTATGGCAGCATCGCCATCCGGGCACGATAACATATGTCTATCACGTTCAAGATGGATAAATCTCGCTTGAGACGTGCTAACTATTCTATGTCATCCTATGCCTGCGCAAGCAGGGGCATGTGGTCCGATTGCCACTCAATCTAAGCGAGCTACAGCCATGTTGAGCTTGATCTCATCTAAGCGAGCTACAGCCACCTGCTTAGCTTTATCTAGCATCGCACGAAGCTCAACGATGCGATCTCGATGAACATCCACATCCTTCTTAAGTTGTGCATTCTCATGTTCTAAGGAATCAATCTTGTACTGACGAGAGCTCACATCGAGCCTCAGATTGCATAGTTCCCTAGCATGCCTATGACCGGTATTATCAACCTTCTCCTCCAAACGTTTGACGGTGGCTACCAATAGAGGGGACTAATTCAGAACTCTATAACCTACTATGGAGATGAAAACTTAGACGAAGGGAAAAAATAAATACCTTCCAGCTCTTTTTTATCTTGACGAAAGGACAAAGCCTCTTGCTTGGCCATATCCACAGCAAGGCGCAGATTCTGATTCTCGTGCTCAGCATCACTAGCTCGCTTCCTAGCAACACGAGTCTTGGACAGCATACCAACCCTCAGATTGTTGCTCTAGTAAATCAGACAACATCACCAGTTAGAAACACTTTAACTGAGGTAATAATAAATAGCATACCATTGAAAGTATAGTCAAATACATACCGCCTGCACAAGCTGATGCTGAACGGATTTAGGAAAAGAAGTTAAAATACGAGCTTGCCCGTCCTTGCTCAGCCGAGCATACTGATCCGAGCATAACATCTTCATCACCTCGGATCCACCACCAAAGACGGTGGAAGACGAACTAGAAGAAGCCGCTGGAGCAGAAGGAAAACCACCAGCAAAAGTACTTGGTACGCCAGTACCAACACCGCTACCAACCCGAGTACCTACATCGGGAAGAACACCCTTATCAGCGAGGTTACTCACCTGGGGCATCCCCACCTCCGATATAATGATAGTGTCGTCGAGATTGGCAGCCTCATCCAACAATGCATGGTAAATATCACCAAAAAATCCTTCACCAAGGTCCACTATCTCATTCTCGCCAAACAACGCACCAATATCCACTTCCAATGCATGTTCTACAACCTCTACAGGAGCAGTAGATGGCCCAGAACCATCGGCGACTCTTCTCCTCCGCTCAAACAATACAAAAGCATCAGATGCTAAAGCATAAAACAGGGGCAAGGTATATATACGTTAAAACATTAAGACAGTATTTTCTACCTTAGCATCCTCAATAGCTCGAGCAGTTTGTGAAGAACGTCTACGAGAAGGAACCCATTTAAGCAACCATGACTTATAATCCAGCAGATGATTGTGCATATCGGGAATCCCAGGAAGTACATCGCCAGCCTCATTCTAACCATAAATATAAGGCCCCACAATGTTAAGAGGAGCTACGTACCACTTGGGATCACGAGTCTTGCGAAGCGTAAGTTGGCTGGGGTTGGGAGGATCCAAATCGGACATAAGAGGAGAACCTCAGATAGTTTTCCGATACCTAGAAAGTCCAACTCCAAATCCCTCAAAGGTATCGTACTGTTGGCACCAATATTTCTCCACGAAGGTCGCTGGCGTATACAACTCCTTTTTCTCGGGGATGAACTCGTTCAACTCGTGCTCAATGACTTTGCCTTAGCTTCGCCGAGAACATTCTCACACGATCCTATAGAAATTACCATTGGGCTGAAATATAGGTCGCTGAGGATTAAGCATAGTAAGTACCTCATACTGAAAAGAATCTAGTGGACAATACAGACGAAGGCGAAGTCCAGCATCGAGCTGACCCGTCGCCATGATAATCTCGTTGGGACCACAGGGATTATCTTCAAAGAGTTTCTTGGTCAATACGCCGACTTGACCCTCTGAGGTAGCGAAAGTAACTTGAAATATTTGAAGACGATGCTTAGTCTTTATCACCTCCAAGAAATCGGCATCAGACATGCCGGAAGAACGGACGGTGCTCGAAGACCTCATCGGTCTCTTATCAACACTAAAAAGGATAAACAAAAAAGTGGGGCGGGGGGGGGGGAATCAGAACTTACGCCTGAGAAAACCGATGGAAAATAATAAAAGGCGGAGACGATAATAGAGATCCCCGAAGAAACTTAACAGTTGAAAAGCAATGGCAAGAACCATTGACTAGAGAATTCATGATAACTACGAAGGAACTTCATAGTTCAAAATAATGGCGTTAGCCACCGACAAAAACAAAAACAAGAACAAATAAAAGAGGCCATACCGTCTTGAAGGTCGAGATGGAGAACTTCTCCCAGACATAATGAACTTCTTTATAGGAGACAAGAAGTTAAGAAGGAACAACAAAAGACAGAGGAGAGAAAGAATGAAAAAGTTTTGAATTCTGAAAACAGAAAATAAAGACATCATTCTCTTCTCCCAAAAGATTTTATAAGAAACCAATGGACCACCAACCGGCACCTCAAGTCCAACATGTAAAAGCTCACTAAAAGTGCAGACGTGGTGGAAATCTCGTACGTGGCGATAAAGACGGGACGGTTACGAAGTTTTCTTCCCATCATGCCCTTGGCAAGTTGCAAAGAAAATGAGCAAAATGTGAGGGTAAAATACCCGATGGCCACGTGTCAACATCCCAAGGAATGATCTCATGATAAGATGATAAGGTGGAAACATCGAATCATACTCTATAAAGTTGATTTCACTTGAATCGAGACACCTGCTACAAGCGTTACATGAATGACGCGTGTGAGGAGTGGTCTAATTGATCCAGACGGTCAAGTCTAAAAAGAAGGACTGCATTTAATGAAGGATCAGAAGAGACATGGGCGAATCTACATCGTATCAGAATGCTCGGGCAATCTATACTATAACCCAGAGGTGATACAGCATGAGGTTCTCCAAGAAGGAGCTACACGATGATAAACAGTGCGAGATAACTCGGAGGGAGAACCAAGCAGGCCATCACGAGGGATAGTATAGAGTTCGTCTGAAGCAACGAGGAGATGCACGATAGCTTCGTCAGCTCGGCGAGACCAGGCCTTCACGAGTCTAATTTGCCTATAAATACCAGTCCATGTAGGAGGAAATGGACAACTTATGTAATACTAGATGGTCTTTCTACAGAGAATTCCTGAGAGAGATCTAGAGAAAGAGAGAGTGAGAAATCTAAGCGATATTTGTAGTTCTTTCAAGGGTAAGACCCTAATCAATAAAGAAAACATTTTCTTTCCCATGGACGTAGGTCTTCATGGCCGAACCACGTTATATACTTGTGTTAATCTTTACTTATGTTCTTTACATTATGTTTGTCTTTGAATCTTGAATGTTAGAAGTTTTATAGCCTTTAGATCTACTTGGGTGTAGTCATCAGAAAAGATGCAACTACATCTACATCGCCAACTCTACATACTCAACAGAATTACAGACATTTTGGACATGGAGCTTCTTCCTGTGAGGCAACCCACATACTACTAGAAATAAAAGAAAAACCAAGCAAACTATAAAAAGCATTTCGGATCAATGCGTAGCATTATTCATCTCGTAATGACAGACACAATTTCTTTCTGTTTCCCATAGCAGCACATGTAGCATTAGTGTACTCTGGTTGTGTCTCCATGACTCTCAATACTGATATCAATTTTCATTTGCCACAACCTCCTGCACACCCACATAATCAACAAAAAACAACGAATAAGATGATGTTGAAAAATGCAATAAAAAAGTTAAAAACCAATTCTCAGTGTCGCATTGGCACTAATAATCAAACATCTAAAATGCAGCAGCAAATCATTAAATTTCTAAGTCGATGCTAACGTATATTGACAAAATAGTTCAACAAAAAACTGGAAATTTATCACACTAGCGCCGCAGGAAATAGCACCTGTAAATTCTTTGCGGCGGTGGCGGTGAAAAACAAGAAGGTGAAAATGGTGGTGATGGTGGTGGTGGTGAAACAGAGGAAGGAGAGAATGGTGGTGAAACAGATGAAGGAGACATTGATTGAACTGGAAAAGAAATTGAACAAATAGAGATAAAATTAGGGTTTTTCCGAATTGCAGAAATGATAGTTCTTGGGATTGAAAGTGAAGTTAACTTCATCTTCCTCTTGTTTCTTGATGAAACTGATGATGTTGATGATGATGATGATGATGATGATGGCGAAACAGAAGAAGGTGGAAATGATAAAACAGAGGAAGGAGAGAATGGTGGTGAAACAGATGAAGGAGACATTGATTAAACTGGAGAAGAAATTGAACCAAGAGAGATAAGATTACGGTTTCTCTGAGTAGGATAAAGAATGTTTCTTGAGATCGAAATTAAACTTAACTTCATCTTCTTCTTCTTGTTTCTTGATGTTAAAGTTGATGATGATGATGATGATGACCTTAAAATCTTCATATTACCAAATTTTAACCATGAATCTGTAAAAATCACAGAACCACCACTACCATTATTACTGTTGTCAAGATTCTAAGTGAATAATTACCATCGTATCGAGTTGATCATCTTTCTCCATTTGCTCTCTGTGAATTTCTTGAAACTCTGTTTTCTGTAAAAAGAACTCTGCACTGTTTCTTGAAGCTCTGTTTCTCTTTGATTCCACTGCTACTGTAAACTTATAGAAATTTATGCATTAAGATCTTGAAAACGAAGCACTGGTGGTGATCATCCCATCGAATACCAATCGTATCACCAACTTTAAAATAGACAGCATCGTCAACATCCATTAACCCAGGACTGTAAAAGAACCATACCCAGTATCCCGTTAACCCACAGATTAAAGGATTTACAAAATTTAGATGCATAACTGCTGCATTTCCATGAATCTCCTCCATTAATACTATATCAATTTCATTCATCATCATATTCGGGATTATCACATGCGGCATCATATGATTTATGATTAAATGAGCATCCAAAAAGATAGTATTGCTTGAATGTCTTCTGGTGTTAGTACCTTCTGTATTGGAAAATCAAGATTTGTTCTTATTTCTACAGTTTGTGTGGCTGGATTTTCATTTCTTTCTTCTTCTTCTTTGGTTCGGAAGATTGTTTGGAAATCGAAATTTCTTATAGGGTGATCCATTCTTCAAGATTCTTCTTGTAATTTGATTTACTTTCTTGATTACGATAATTCCTTTCACTTAACTGGGTTTTATAGTGATAATAAGGGTTAGACTAATACTAACCTCACATGGAAGGTTGGAAAAGGGCACCGCTAGCTCCAAACTCGTTTAAACAGATTTTGGTGTCTAGGTTTTACAAAATGAAATCTAAACCCCAAACACTTTGTGGGGATATATTTTTTGGAGGACCTCTCTAGAGGGCAACAACTGTTTTCATTATTGGCCGCCATGGTGCCAAGATTGTGTCATTTTCCAAATCATTTTGAACAATTGAATCACAATACAAATCCTAGGGAAAATTTACAACGATATATTGTTGTCAATTTGGTATCAGGGAGCAAATTTTAGGTTACTTGGAAATTTTCGAATAAAGTAGGATGAAGTAATTATAGGTAAATTTTGGATCTTTTTTTTTATAGAAAAACTTAGGTTTTAGAAAAAGATCTAAGAAGAGTACACAAGAGAGCTAGTGGCCAAAGAAGATCCCCTCTTCCCCCTATTAGAGTTCTTACATAACATAGCCAAATTAAAAGATTCTAAGTTTTGTAGTGTATGAATAAGTTTAAGACCTACTAACACATAAGAAATAAAATGAAGTCTTGGATTGTTTTCATAGTGTTCCTCCCTCCTAACTCTTTAATGGTAGTTTAGATGAAAACGACCTTGAACAGCCGTGTTGTAGAGCATGTTGAAACGAACTAGTATATCCATGGATTTAGCTTGAATTTCTATGTTGGTGTGCTGCTAGTCATTAGCCCAAGCAAAAGCTAGATCAACTCCTCCTGATTCTCCTCCTCTCCATAGTATCCTGGATATCCTCTAGTCCCAATGATGTTTTCAGAGCAGTTAGAGCAATGAAATAATTCAGGTTTCGTGGATCCTGTAGGGTACATATTTTCATAGTTACACAAAAATTTCCTCTAATGTCTAAATCAAGAGAGGGAGTTGGTTATGGTAAATCCTATTATGATTGCATAGGTGTTGTTGTATGTTGGTGGTGGTTTGTCTGGCATTTAGATGAGTGTGACTAAAGATAAGTCCACGGTGGCAAATTAAGTCCACAAGGATCATGCATTAGATTTTAGGCGTTAATGAGAATTTGCGTCACGTTGTTGCTACCGGATCACCGGATGATTTTCAGTCCATTACGTAAGAAAATTATGAAAATTCTGGGTCACGAATCACGATGTGGGCTTTAGTGTAAACAATGAGACATTGATGTGTGTTTTACTAGCAAATTTTGACTCGGACGACAAAATTTAAATCGCAAAGAAAGTTGTAAGGAAAGAAATACACCTGAATTAAGCTAATAAATTCTTATTACAATAATAGATTTTTAGAGACTTTGGGTCACAATGAAAAATATCAGTCCTTGTACAGATTTTTCGGCCATCTAGCTTGAAAGAAGGTTGACGACAAATATATACCTCGGGTCACAAAGTAGATTTTAGGTCAACATGCAAATTGAGCATTAATATAAATTTTGGATCACACGACAAATTCTGATCATAATAAAAAAAATTAAATACAATGTACATTACTCGCCATGAATCAAAATTTTCGATATGAGGAAGGAGTTTAGGAGAGTTAATAAACTTTGGATCACACTGTAGATATCAGGTCGTGTAAAAAAATATATATATCCATCACAGTGTATTGCTGAAACATAATTTTAATTCGTTAAAAAAATGTATATATTGTTGATACGTATTTGAGTTACAGTCTAACCTCAATAAATAATAGCCCTGGGACCAGAAAAAATATTTGTTTGGCGAGGTTATTTATTTACCGATAAATGAATATTTATTCATTTAGATATTTTTTCCATCTTATCAATTGATGTCAAATTTAGTTTACGTTATAGAATTGTGATAGATGGTGAACATCTTTTGATTTATCGATCCTAACAAGAATATGCAGTTGTGGAATCACCGACCTGGTGAAGAAATTATTGAGTCTATAATAAGAATAATCCTGAATCATGTACAATGTAATATTAAGTGAGGCTTTCCAAGCAATAATCGCCATAAAAAATTACTTTTTACATATAGAAAAATATTCTAGAAGTTGTGCATCATGACCGAAAATTGATGACATGATGCACTATTGTTTAGGTGGAAGTAAAACACAATCAATTTTGTATACAGTTTTTGAAAAGAAATGAATTCTTGTATAGACATTGTTGAATGGATGAAATACTTTTGTCTAATACGTATATATTTTTATGTTGAATTTAGTAATTATTCATTTATGTTTTTATAGGTCTTTTAAAGGCTCGAAAAAATTTATTCGTTAATGCATTTAATGTGGTTATTCATTTAGCCCCTCAGTCCAAGTCGCGAACGAAGAAAATTATTTATTTGACGAGGTTATTCTTTTATCAAACATTCAATTATCGAGGTTAGACTGTACCTAGAATGTTAAAATTTTCGATAATCATTTTAAAATCACTAAAAATAAATCAGATGACAAGATTGGGCTATTATGTAATACTCTCGAGAGTGTCCACAAAATCGGACACATGCTGTCATCAGTTTTAGGGCATTTATTCGATATTTCACATTTGAACGAAAAAACCGCCATTAATAAGCAAAAAGAAGATCCTGCACACATGATTATTCACACTCACATTATTCATCCAATTGGCATTCTCACCGGCCGGTTGGTGGCACATTTGATCAAACTCACTGACTTCGCTGACAATTATTTCTACACTCCTTCACACCAATACATTCGGACACAATGTGTGCAACATTATCATTAGATATGCATTGCTTATCACCAACAAAATGTGACTAGGAAATGTATACTACGGAGTACGGGCAACTAAGTTCTTTATGTTGTTTTCGCATCGGATGATTTTATTGTACGATATAAGTTGAAAGAGTTGGTGGTTGTAAGCATATCTTAGCAGCAATCAGATAGCTAGTCATTAAGAAGAAGAAAATAATTAACAAAAAAAGAAAGGACACTGGGAAGAAATATCTTTTTGCGACATCGAGTTAGTGTGTCGCATAATTTAACTATACGTAGATAATTTAAGACAGTGGGGTAAACTAAATGTAAGAAAGAAAAATGTTAGAGTGGTGAACAGATTATGTAGATAATGTTGTAGAGAGCTTGGTTGAAAATTGGGAAAGAGGAAATAATTAAAATGGAGTATAAGAAAATACAACAAGAATTTTGACACCCATGCTCCTACTTAACAATGAATATATCTCCCGTCGGGTACAGCCAAAACAAAAACTATATGGTATCCTATCTTGCTTAAGTGCTTAAGAGTTTTATTGTAATGATATTGAGGTGTTTTCTTGGTTTTAGTTTCCTATTGGTAGAACTTTCTTTCATACTGGTTTCTTGGTAGTTTCCCTTGGTAGCAAATTTTCACATTGGTCTTTAATTAATATCACTTTATTGTGCCTAATAAATCCCAAAACTGAAGAGAAAAACATCCCAGATCATCTTTGCCACTTATTTGCCATGGATGAAAGGATGGTTAGTGCTCTCTAAAGTATCTTTGCATAAACATCCCCTATTGACTAAAATCTTCTCTATTCCGGCCAGTATGTCTTGCGTAAGAATAGAATCGTGATGTACCAGCCAAGCGAAGAAGCACGTTCTAGGGGGTACATTTTTATTCCACTGTAGATTTTTGTTTTTTTGTAGAGATGTATAGCACGATTTCACAGTAAATCACTCATCTGAAGTCTACCTCCTTCTTCTTGTTTCTTCCTCATTGGTGGGAATGAATGATTGTAATTTGCTTGTCAGTAGCACTGCCTCCACCATTTAATTTTCCGACATGTCAGATAATTGCTTACAATCTGTTTGAATACAAACAGTGGATAGCAGAATTTGGTGTAACCTCGCCTGGAAAAGCAAGCAAGCTTCATCCTGGAGAGTAGAACGAGGCCAACTGGATCCACCAGCAAAATGAACAAACTCTTCCGACAAAAGCATCAATGTGGAGACAGGACAAAAATATCATGGATGGACTTGAAAGAGTTTGGATAAAAGTTAGGAAATTCTTTACTTATCGAGGAAAAAAAAAAAAAAACAGGAAAGTTAAAACCTGGCTGGCCACCATCATGCCATTTGATATATCAGGGAACAAATGTGACTAGCATAAAATACGATCATATAACATGCATGAGACCATATTGGGACAACCATATATATCTAACAGTTCATTGTAATTAGCTATTGTACTTGACGTTGTCTTGAAGCTACATAGGGGGTGTATTTGCAGGAAAAGAAACATAGTTTTCCCTTGTTTTCCTTTAAAAATAATACGTAGATGTTGTTCAATAAAAAACTGAACAATTATGCTCAAGTGATTTGGATATCTACTCTAATGACGATCATAAGATATTGGAGTGTACTAAATACATATATGAGCAAACTGTGGGTGAGTGGTACATGTGCAGTAAAAAATAAGAGCTGAATTTAGAGGGCTTCCAATAGTATGGTTTTCAATTTACAGATCGTAGTATCTAATTTTCTTGTGACGCTCAAATTAAGTTTATTTTTATAACCATGGAAATAAAATTTAATTTATTCTATTTTCAGCTGGATCACTAGTGTAATACGCCATGAACAAAGTAAGCAAAAAGAAATCACTGCCTATCATTTTTTTATTTCATTATTTTAACAATCCTGAAGTCAAAACAGATGGCTACGTACCAAGAAGATTATGCGCAGCAAATTAATCTAGAGTACTTGCAACTAATTAACCAACGGGTATAGGATATTACACCTCAAGGTAGTAGTCACCAGTTTCATAATATTCTAGGTTCAAAAAAGATATCCCGATAAACCCCATACATACCAAGACCAGAGTGACAAATTTGTTCTTACACTCCACTGAACCACGTAGATTCGATTATAAAACAGTACTGGCACCACTTTTATCAGCTAGTTTGCACCCTTTTTAATAGAAAAACAAGAAGCCATGAAGAAATAAATGTCACCAGCAAAATGTGACTAGCAAGCAGTGTACATATGATCCTATTATAAATGACACTGACAGTATGGATTTTTGCAATAGTTCACTCTTTTACTTTCTTCTCGTGTGACAAATTTCTTATATTCACAACAAGTTGCATATATGGACTATCACGGTGTTTGTAGGCATAATTTTGAAGCTGTCACTTAGTATTAACATTAAATGTCTTGTTTAATCAAGCACACGTATATAATCTGTGGCGTTGGAGTAAACTAAAAAAAAGAAAGGAAAAGGGAAGTATGATGCGGATTATGGTGGTGGACAGAGTTATTAAAAGTACGAAGCTGATGACGGTGGTGGTTATAGCAACAGTGATGGCCACAGTAGAAGATTCGGTGCATTTGCTGGCGTGGCGGCTGTAGCCTCAATGATGAAGGAAGAAGTTTCAGTGTCAGTCAATTCAAACTCAAACTTCTAAATTATGGGGTAATTTGGGCTGGGCTTGAGGTGTTTTAAAATGTGATGACTATAGGGTTATTACGGCTAGGGGTGTGCAACGGGCGGACGGATGCGGATTAGGGGTCATACGCGTCCAATCCGTCAAAGTTGTGGATTTGGAAAATGAAACCGTGTCCGGCCCAATCACCTGCGGATTTGACATCCTCGGATTAGCGGATAATTCGGACCGGATACGAATTACCCGCGGATTTAGTCATTAGAAGAAAAAAAAATCAGAAAACTTCCAACATTTTATAATATGATTCAACCTCCTTGCTTTTTATTCTCAGTAGGTACGTAGAATAGGTTAAAAAGGATGCTATATGTTCAAAGTACTAGAGACATATATTAATTAACTCCTGAGTCTTAACAAAGAACAACATTTGGTAAGGGAGGAATGTTATTTCATTTCTACGTTTCAGTGCTAATGACATCACATAAATAACCCAGGAAAGGGTTTATATAGTTTCCAATGCATGAAACTATTTTCATTGACCTCCATCTGGAAATGCACGTGGCTTTACTTAGTTAAGCCTGATCACGTTGGATAAGGATCAGCTGCTTAGTATTTGTCTCTTGCAGTGATGTATATCTCAACTGGGTGCACCTGCTTGATCAAATGGTGCGCAGCCATAATCCAAATGTCTGCTATTTATAACACTGCAAGGTATCTGCCACATTTGTTTCTGATCCTCCGTAAGTTCAACTTGTTAGTCAACGGTGCGGGTGAATCCGCGTATTTCAAATTCCAACCGCAACCGAACCGTTGAAAGTTGCGGATTTGAAAATCTCACCCGTGTCCAGCCCATAGATCTTGCGGATTGGGTTTCAACCACAATTTTATGGACGGATACGGATGAAATCCGCGGTTCCGGATTTTTTTCTCACTCGTGATTACAGCCTCATTTTGCTGATCTTGGTTTTGGGTTTAGGTCGTTAGCGTTGTTTTTTTATTTCATTCTAATGTTGTAATTTTTTTGCTTTGTTTTGCATGTTTACCTCTTTTTGATGGAAACCTCTTAATTGGACCGACCAAAAAAGAAAAAAAATGAAAAATGAAGGAGGATAGATTAAAAACTAGTTGAGATTTAGTAATTTGGGAAAGAAGTAAAAGAGAAATCCCCACAACTTGTTCAACCGTGGAGTTATTTAGTTAATATATGTTTTTGGTGTACCCATTGGAAATGATTACTATTTTTTTCTTACTTATAACATGTAACATTTAATAATTTTTTTACTTAGACATACTAAAAGAGATCTAGGCATATTTACAAGTTTCATTAAGGAAATAATACAATGGAAATATGTACAACAAGGTTACATGAATGATAAAGCTTGAGCCACGTAAATTATTTGATTCATTTACATTCAATCTTTCTATAATTAAATTAGAGTTAGGCTTGCTATCCATAACAGCAGCATAGAAACTCAATGTGGCTGCTGTGGAATGGGTGAAGAAACAATGGAGCGTCTATTCTTAGAGTGCAGACATGCAAGAGCTGTATGGAGAGGGGTCAACATCAATATTGATGTTGTAAGAAGCAACAATTCGAATGTTTGTGAATGGGTTACTAGTTGGTTCATGTCCACTAATACCAACACATATGAAAGATGATTGTATACTCTTATAATTGGTGCATGGATTATATGTAAAGATAGATGTGATTCAGTCTTTCAGGGATTATCTCTTAACCAGCATAACTTTGTTCATAAAATAAAATTTTACTTAGGGTCACACTTGCATGAAACTAGTGTTTTTACTTCTCCTGCAAGAAATACTAGGCTTTCACTATGGCAACCACAATCACAAGGCACAAGACTAATTATTCGTGATTACACATGGGCTTGTGGATGGATCAAAGGGAGTTACACAAATGGAGTCTTAAACCCAGAGGAAGGAGAATGTATGGTGATTCGTGAAGCACTAGCTTGGGCTAAGAAGAGATCATTAACGAGAATTCATATTGAAGCAAACGCTTAAGTTATCATACAGTCTATCACATGCAGCAATATTCTGATTCAGTGGGAGAATATAAATATCTTAAGAGAGATTAAACACTTAATTTCTAATTTTGATTATTTTAATATTTCTTCTATTAACCGCGATGACAATCAAGTTGCTGATGTAGTAGCAAAATCAGTTAAAACTACTACACTAGGAGTAGAAACTTATGAGAACTTCAGTGCTGACATTGTTGATTCATCAAAAGAGAAAAAAAAAATAGTTTATCAAAGAAAAAAAAAAAGTTAATTCATCAAAAGAGAAGGGTACAACCACCCAAAAAAAAAAAAAGAAGAAGATTACACCGTCCAGTTCCACTGAGAAGCTAGTAAACAGAGAAGACCTAAATCGCATATGTAAGATGGATATACAAACCGATCCGACTAGGCACGAGACAAAAAGTATCGGACAGATTCGGGAGAGGAGGTGGCATCTTTCCCCACTGTCTATTAAGGGGGTGCTTTAGTATGAAGCATGGATGAGCGCCACGTCATTTCTTCTCTCATATCCGAACCAGGGTGAAACATTTGTTCTTACACTCCATTGAATCACCTACATTCGAGTGTCACAGTAATTGCACCACTTCTATCAGCTAGTTTGCGCCTTTTTAAATACAAAAATAAAATAGTCATGAAGAAATAAACGTCACCAGCAAATTGTGACTAGCAAGTAGTGTACATATGATCCTATTATAAATGACACTTGGCAGTGTGGATTTTTGGCAATTTAAAATGATAAAAGTTCATTCTTTTACTTTCTTCTAGTACGAAGATTTTCTTATATTCACAACAAGATGCATATATGGACTATCAAGGTGTTTGTAGGCATAATTTAGAAGCAGTCACTTAGTATTAACATTAAATGTCTTGTTTAATCAAGTATATGTACATAATATGAGGCGTTGGAGAAAACTAAAAAGAAAAAAGGAAAAAAGAAGTATGAAAATGATGAATGTGGTGGACGGAGTTACTAGAAGTATGAAGCTGATGATGGTCGTAGTTATAGCAAGTCTGGTGGCCACAATAGAAGATTTGGTGCATTTGCTGCCACGCGACTGTAGCCTTAATGATGGAGAAAGAAGTTTCAGTGTTACTGGCTTTTTAATTGAGCTTCAAACTTCAAAATTATGGATTAGTATGGGCTTGGCTTGACGTGTTTTAAAATGTGGATGACAATACGGCCTTATGTAGCTGATCTTGGTAGTTGGCTTGGTTCTGGGTTCAGGTCTCTCGGTGTTTTTTTCTTTTCTTATAATGTTAATATTTTTTTTGCTTTGTTTTGTACGCTAACCTCCTTTAATTCAAACCTTTTAATTTACCGACCAAAAAGAAAATATTAAAAAAGATAGATTAACTTCTTAGAGCATGCTTCAAAAAAAAAAAAAAAAAAAAAAAAAAAAAAAAAAAATCTTCTTAGCAAGTATTAACTTTATCTATTATGGTAGCGAGGAAATTCCTCAGTGTGGGATCAAGCAAGAAAGAGAAGAGCACAAACGCGGAAGCAATAAAACGACTACATTAATAATAATTCGATGTACAAACTCTCATGGCTTAACAGTCTATTTTAAAATAAAACAAACTTGACGACCACTCAAAGAAACTTTCCTAACAAAGATAAAAATCTAATCTTCTAGAATATTTTTACGTAAACAAACTCTAAACCAGAATTACTTGCTTCATAACTTTACTTCACGTCCTAACCAAACACGCCGTGTCAACTTCAACTAGTTGCTTCCAGAATACGGCGTCATACTTCACCTAGTTGCTTCCACAGAAGCAGCATCAACTTCCACTAGTTGTTTCCATGAATATCTTCACTTATACCTTGGTTTAACTTCCAACACTCCTGATGATATACATGTAGAAAAAATTAAGTTTCGTTTCATTGAAAATTCTGCAATTTTTATTTTTTTATTTTAGTTTTCCGAGATCGGTTCAGCAATAATTTATGAGAGCGTACTTATATAAAAGAAAGAGGAAGATGCATCCTTGATGACCTTGCCTTGGGTATTAATGCCTCACTGTCCGATCAAGAACAGAAAGTGCAACCACAGTACAAAGAACATGTCTACAGATGTCAAAAGCATGAAAAATCTGACCATGCCTTGGTCACCAAGGTGTTGCCAATTGACATTAATAAGTTACATCTTATTCATGGAACGACTTACTTCTTTGGCCAGCCACAATGTTTAACTGACATTAAATGACATTAATAAGAACATGTCTACAGATGTCAAAAGCATGCAAAATCTGACCAAGCCTTGGTCACTAAGAGCATCCACAATGGACGAGCAAAACATGGAGTAAAACTATATTTGCTCAGAAAATCAATCGCAGTGGAGTGGTCAATTTGTAGGGTTCGAGAGTATATTTGGTCTGAAAGCTGGAGCAAAACTATATATGGTAGAGCGGGGATTAAGAATTCGTCTAAAATGGGCGCGGGTATAATAACCGTTTCAAGTGGGACGAAGATTGAATGTGCGCACGATGATGGAGCGAGCATATAAAGTCCACCCATTTAATATAAACCAATATATTAGATGACACGCGCTTATGGCACATGTGGTGAATCATCACCAAGCGAACATATAAAGTGCGCCTCACTTGGGTGGACATATAATATCCGCTTGACCAAATTTTGATCCCTCCCTGTTATTCTCCACCACGGAGCAAACCGATTTTGTTTGGTTTATAGTTTGGTTTTAGTCTTTAGTTTACTCGTACGATTGTGGACGCTCTTGGTGTTGCGCTCAGTGTATAAGGCAGCTTCGGTGCTCACTTCCTAAATTATTAAGATTTGCATTTCCTTGAAGTCTAACTGGAGATGGCAATTCTTAAGTAACAAAACATCCCGTTCACAGCTAAATTATTAAGATTTGCATTTCCTTGACTTGCAAGTTGTTCATATGGCGGTTATTCAATTTATAATAATGTAGTGGTGCATGTTGATGTCATGTCTTACGATAGAAATTTGATTAAAAAAAGAAAAGAAAAGAAAAGGATCCGAAAATATGTTTTGAGTTATTTGGGGGCGTAAACTTGGATGTTTGAGACATCATTGAGAAACAAAGGTCTTCAAAGAAGTTATGCAGATGAAATTCTAGATCCAGAAGCAGGGGAGTGCATGAAAATAAGCCAGTAAAGGAAGCACTTCTGTGCTCTATGTACTTAGCTGGATAAAAATCATTCCATTACTGCCACTACACCTTTGTTTAGATGGGAAAATAGTCATTTTATTAGAGATAAAAAACTTTTGTTTTGAGAAGAAATGTAATTTCGCTGGTTGAATTACTAATCTAGTAGCCAGGGGTACATTCTCTGTAAAAACTTAACTTCTAATAAAATTTTGAAAAGGTTGAAATAATCTCCGTTGTGAGGATGGGTGGTCTAGGGAAGACCACCGTTGCTCAACTCGTTTACAATGACGAGTTGGTGATTAAACACTTCAATCAAAGAATATGGGTCTGTGTATCTAAAGATTTTGATGTGGAAAACATCTTAATAAAAATTATGGAGTCCATCACACTGGCTAAGTTTGAGAGTGTGTCAAATTTCGATCTGTTGGTGAAAAAGGTTCATGAAATGCTCCGGGGAAGAAATTGTAGTTGAAGGAAATCCTACAACCTTCACCCAAGTAAATCTATAAACTCAATCTAAGACATCATAAGAAAAACTCTAAATCATTTTATTAAAAGTTAGAACAAATACAAATGAGATGAATGAAAACCCTAACTTGGAGAATAACTTTCTCTCTCCTAAATTTCTTATGGAAGCCCTCAAAAAGATCTCTCTCCTTACAATGGCCTCTGGTCCCTTTTATAGGGATTACATAGTGGAGGACAGCTAATAAAACCCTTATTTTCGGATCTGGGAGGGCGCTATAATCGCCCTACTTTCTATTTGACGCGCTGATCTTTTAACTACCGCGCTGATTTTCACACTTTTGGTGTGCCTTAGTGATGTCATCGCTATCGTCAGCAGAGATATATCGAATGCGTCATATTTGCCTGTTAACAAAATGATTCCTTCGCCTTATTATCGGGTGTGCGATATTTTACACCCACATTTTTCCTCTTCTCGTATCGTTCTTTTGAAGGAAAGGGCAATAAGAGAAGCCTTAATCTTCTGCATCAACTTTGTCTTTTCGTATTCTTTTAGATCCACCGACACTTTTCCGGAATTCCGGCATGACCGTCTACACATGTTGACTTTACCATTTACTGACTGACACGTCTCTAGTGAATTCCCTTTTTACTGGTAACTGCCTCTTCTTATCAATCTTCTAATCAATGCGCCTATGGGATGAAATATCTCGGGAAAAGGAATAAAATCCTTTATCTACTCTAACACGCCTCCAGTATTCTTTTTTACCTTCTTTCTTCTTTTTCTCTGCAACTTTTATCTTCTGCTATTGTTCTTCTGTTGCTACTGTTGATTTGATTCTTATTTAATTGTTAACATCCTCATCATCCTCCCTTTCACGTTTATTATTCGATTTCGATTTCCGAATTTTATCGTTCTTCACTGAGATCTTGATAATCTTGATCTTAGATTTTCTTCTTGATTCTATATTCCCATACTCTAAATGGCACCACAAGCTGGTTGGAAACAACTTAAGGAATTCACAAGATTAAAGACAGAGATTGAATCCAAAGGCATTACATTGACAGTTCCCCAAGGCTCGAGTCCTACTACCGCGCTTGGACTTGATTGGTTCGCATCTGAACAATGGAATGATCAGAAGGTCATTGTTTCGCTTGGAAAACTTTCCGTCGGGCTCCCCATTCCTCTTTACAATCCTGATATCCCTTTTTTTTGTGAGCTGTTGGCGAATATTGAATTTCCTCGCGGAATATTCCAATTGAACGGTGATTGCATTTGAATCATGGTGGAATATTCTCACCGCGCGGCTAGATTGGAGTCCTACTATATGAAATATGTGAAGATTCCTCCTAAGAAAGAAGATTATACGGTAGAAAACTTTTCAAGCACTATGATATCGCCCTTGTGGCTAATGAGCGTTATCGTTGGGGTATTCGCTTGAAGAGGGCGGATGGCTTCGCAGAGCATAAGAAAATTATGCGTGATGTTGACTTTCACAATCCATCCAATGACGCCGCTCGTCTATCAAAGGATATTCACTGGATGGACTATCCTGTTATTATGGAAGGCCCGTATGTTGCTTGTAGAGATGTTGATGGGTTAGATCTTCATCTTCCTGATAAATTTGCTCCCTATAAACCTTGGGTCTTTCGTTGGCCTTAGGAAAAGAAAGAGGTATGCTTATTTTGAATTTGCCCTTTTATTTATTTCTTTTCTCCTTCCAATTTTTTATTTTATTCATTGCCGCCTTTAATTCCAGATGGAGAAGAAGAAAAAGAAGACGAAGAAGGATTCGTCAAAGGCGTCACTATCACGCTCCATGGAAGTAAAAAGTACTCTTATTTATTTTTAACAATATTGTTGCCTCTGTTTCTTATCTAACATGGGGCGTGTAGGTCGAGCCTGAAGACGCTTTTGGCTCTAATGATGGATCTTCTTCATCTAATGGCGATCGTCTTTCTTCAAAGGAGAAAGGTAAAAATAAAGGGGCGGTCCCAAAGCCTGTTTCTGGGGGTGTCTCAAAGAAGAGAAAGAGATCTTCACCCACTCCTTTGAACACTTTTTCTCGTGATGATGCTTTGCTTCCTCCTGATGATTCTGCCTCTGTGTCTCCTATGGTGCTCCTTTCTGATATCTTTTGTCAACTATTGACAATCCCGCATTGAGTTGAGCATGTGATGCGGTTGTTAAACTTTACGAAGCTCCTTCATCAATTCATGAATCTCTTCGTGGGATTGCCTCTGCCTTGAGTCCCGATTTTCAGTTCGCTATTGAGTCCTTGGTATGTTCATTCCTTGTATTAATCTTCATGAAAATCTTATGTCTGTTATTTATAATTACCGCATTCTTCATGTTGATGCAGAATTCTCGTATGTCTCATGCCGTCATCAATGACTTACGCGAAAAGGTACGCACTCTTTAGAATAACCAGTGCGAAAGGATCTGCACTCTAGAGGATGAGAATCTTAAAATCAAAGGAGATCTTTCAGCTTATACTAATGATGTGATAGATCTCCGCAGAAGAAATAATCATCTTATTGGTATGTTTTTCGGTCTTTTCTCAATCTAAATACCCCTATGTTATTTTTCGCCTTCCTTTAATTATGCGTGTTTGTAGAGGTTTATAACTTAACCGATCAAGCAATTAATCATCCTGTCGAAGACTCTGCTCTCTTAGAACACCTTAATGCCGCCTTGAATGATCATCCATCTGATGGATTAGAGGCTCTTGGTTTGGAGGAGCTTAGAGCATGATATGAGACCCTTAAATTTGATCATAGGTCTATGCTCTCCTTCATTAATAACCTTAGGAACCGCCTTCATAAAACTAGAGAAGAAATCAAAGTTCTAAAGGAGAAGAGGAGAACTTTAATAATTGAGAAGGACCAGGCGGTTCTTAACGGCGCCAAGGCATTAGACCAATTTCAATAATTTATCCTTCTTGTTCAAGCTGAGAGAGATTAAGCTATAAGAGAAAATAACGCCTTGAAAGCCCGAGAAGATGCAATTCGCTCTCGCTTGCTTATAGAGAGCAATGATGAATTTGAATGGGATGCAAGGGTTATTGATAATGCTAGGACAGGTTTGGCCACACATGTTAGCTTAGAAACTGACCATGCTGAAGTGGTTGAGGCCATTCTTTCTGAAAAAGAAGGTTGCTTACAAAAAAAATTACTTAGCTTACTCTGCAATATTTCGCGTATTTTTAATTTTGTTCACATGCGGTACTAACTTTTCTATCTTCTTTTGTAGTTACTGAGAAGAACTATCTTCAACAAATTGATGACTTAAGGCTAAGGATTTCTGCTAGAGACTCCAAGTATCGCAGACTTAAGGAGAAGCCGGTGGTTTCGGTCTCTAATACTAAGAAGAACGCGCTTCGCCAGCGAAATGAGCATGTTAAGAAGAACGCTGATTATATCTGTGCCGAGTACAATCTTCCTTTTGTAGATTTCGATTTTCCAGATGTTCCTCCTAATGACGATGAGATAGAAATCTCTGATAGTGAAGAGGAGTTCGAAGAATATAGGGAAACTGATGAAGAAGAGAGTGACTCAGAGATTGAGGAAGACTTGGGGTGAATCCGGAGGTGATGAAAATGCTCTTAGGCAAAGATAACCGCACTTGCTAGAGATCTTCCTTGTCCTTCGTCTTTTTTCTTGCTTGTAAAGTTCTTGTCTTCACTTTGTATGCACATATTTCTTTTTTACTTGTATGTGCTCCTTCTTGTTGGATAATTTTTTGGGCGTTCCCAAGTTTGGAGGCCTTTTTCTTCTTCTATGGATATCCTTTCTTGTTTAATTTTTGCCTCTTTCATGCACTCGATCGTTAATGAAAACAAAAAACTCTCTCTTCCAGTATCATAATTAGTTGATTGTAATTAGTAATAAAGTATGCATAATTCTATCCTATAAAGGAAAATAACATTCTACTTCCATGTTTGTATTCCTATACTTGCCTCTGTTCTTTGTCTTTATGGTTATGCATTATGCAGACATGCGTTAACGTTTACAGGAGTATTTATATGCATGAAAATCTAAATATGCGTAATTTTTGCTTTAACAGTTTTGATTGACCAGATTCATACTTCCATTTTATGCTTACATTCTTTTCCATTCATTAGATCTCTTTGTGCATTTCTTTTTGCTGATAAGTTTTCCTTTACTTTCTGCCTCAGTTTTTTCCTTTCTTTTATTTTCGTATGCAGCTGTTTGTTTCTTTGTTCTTTAGCTATTGTATTTTTATGCGTGATATATTTGCTTGCTTTTTTGTTTTGTTCGTTCTCTTATTTGCCCGTGCCCTGCAAGATAGCGTTAGTAACAGTTTTATAGGTCTTTTGTGTGTTTTTTTGAGGTCTTATTATTCCTCCCTAAATAGAGGTCTTATTTTGCCTCCCCTTGTTGATAGGTCTTATGTTTGCCCCAAGGTATTATTTAGGGTTGGGCGGCGAAATCGCAAGCAGTCATTACTCTCTCAAGTAATGACCTATTGATTTTGCCTTATTATCTTTCGTATTATTACCTCTGCAGGATATATTGACACGTCAATACGATAGTCCTACACTCTCCCTTGAGCCATAGCCCCATGATATTGACATCTTTGACACAATTCAGCTCCTTAATAGAGGGTGCCGTCCTTATCTTCCCCCTGATTTCTCTTTCAAGGAAGCTTACCCCTAACGGGTTAGGTTGGGCTCTTCCCATCCGGTTATGCCAACAATCAGTTGTTTTCGTGACCCCTTTCGAGGTCACACCCTAAGTGGGGTGTCTTTAGGACCGAGTGTATCATAGTCAGGCCTTGACAAGAATGGCTGAGAACGCTCCAGACGCCCCAGGCACTCTTGACTCAATCGTGTACCGCGGCGCCCTGATCGAGTTTCTACACTCCTTAGGAGAGAACTTAGTACCTTAGGCTTTTAACCCAGGAGTCTCTACTGGATAGGCTTTTGTTTCGCCCCAATTCTTCATGACTCAGGTTCCAGGGTTGGTATGGCTTTCACTCGAGCCATGCATTACTAGGTTTTCTCTAATTATGACGTGCTTTAGGTATTATTGTTGCCTCTTGCATTTACGCGAACTAGGGTGCACGCCACAATTGGATGTCTAGCCTCCCTAGTTAGAGGTTTTAATTTTTATTGCCTCCTATTAAGGTCTTATTGTTGCCTTTTCTTCTACTTGTAATTTTTCTGGATTATCTGAAGAAAAGAATTGTTTTCTAATTTTCATTCATATTATGTGTGATACATTGTTGACGCCTTTCTTCTTCATTAGATTCACATACAAATTACTTTCTTCAGGTATATTATGATTGTTGCATTGCCTAAGAGTAATATTTCCTCAGGTATATTCGATTCCAAGGTTGATCGAGCTTTCGTCCCATATTTTTTCCTTCACTATCCATCAATTCATACGCCCCATTTCCGACGATCCTGTTTATGATATATGGCCCATCCCAAGCCTTCTCTAATTTTTCATTTCCTCCTTTCTGATAAGGCAGAATTTCTCTCAATACTAGCTCTCCTGGCTGGAATTCTCTTTCTTTTATTAATTTTGATGTTGTCGCCTTAGTGTAATTATGATCCATTTCTCTGTCCTTGCTCACCACATCGACCATTAATCTTTTTTTATTTTTCCCTCCTTTATCTCCTCCTTCCAATTCCTTCTCTTATGTGTACGTCCTTCACTTTTCTCAATATATATCTCATTGCAAGTTTTTGCCTCGGTTGTATCTCCTTTTATTATTCCTATTCCTTGGGGTAGTGGAAACTTGATACATTGATGGAAGGTGGATGCGACTCCCAATATTCCATGTATCCAAGGTCGGCCTATCAAGGCTTTGTAGGGAGACTCGACGTCGAATACACAAAATACCACTTCTGTAGTTATATTCTTGAGGGGAATTCGCATGGTGATTTCTCCCTTAGGTTTATTTTCCGATCCATTTAACCCATAAATTTTGTAAGTCGGGGGGATTAGGTATGAGTCTTTACCGCCCATTGTTTTGAACGCGTGGTAAAATTAGATATCCACTGAGCTACCAAAAACTATTAGGATTCTATTTATCGCCCATGCGTCTTCATCATCATCTTCCTCTTCTCCGCTCTTCGACTTTGGTATAATTTCTAGTTTGACGATCAATGGACTGACATGCAATTCTCCGCCTCCTGGGACTTCTTCTGCACTGAATGAGATAGGTTGCTTCTGCCAATCTTAAAGTGGTGATATCTTGGCTAAGTTGAATATTTCTTTTCCTTCATCACCTCGGGCGTAAACTCGACTTAATACATTATCGTGGAAATTTTCTATACTTCTGAATGAGTGAATTATCGAGTTGCAATATAGGTTCTTTGCATTTGTTCCTACTTCAATCAGGTATGTATTCTTTCCTTTGCACATTTTGGAAGTTGTTTGTATTATGTCCGTGGAAGCGGTGATAAGCACAAAATTCTCGGCTCCTTCTCCCCGATGGTGGCTCTATTCCAAGATTTGGTGGTGCCGGTATTTCTTCTATTAAAATCAACGCCTCCCAGATCTTGTCAATTGCAGTTTTTAAGTACGGCATTTTTACCTCTTCCCAGTTTTTGTTATTGCCTCCTCCTGGTCCTTGATTGTAGTATCCTTTTTGACCACCATATCCTTGACCTTGGTTATCGAATCTTGCAATTTTGTTATTTCCTGCATGATTGTTATATTGTCTTTCTCTATATTCTCAATCGAACATTTCTTGATCTATGCTACTCATAGCTACTTGTTTCTGTTTATCCTCTATATTCGCCTTTTCCTGACTTCCCTGGGAGGTACTTGCAACCGTATTTGTTGTTCTTGGCAATAGTCTTGCATTTCTTTCCTTTGCGTTGGTTACAGCAACTGGGTATGACTCCATCTCCCTTTGTTTCTCCTCGAGGGCTATATACTCTTCCTGATACTCCCGCAATTCCGTCATTGTTATGGTATCTTTTAACCTGAATATTTGTGTGTACAGTAGATCAGTTGGAAAAAGTGCGTTAATGAAAGCTAGGATAAAATTTCTTTCTTCTAGTCGTCCTGCCATTTCACTGCACATGGTCTCCAGCGCGTTGTTAAGTTGCGTAAGCTCTCACTAGTTCTTCGCCTCAAGCTGAATACCATCTCAATTCCTGGGCGTAACATGTTGTTGCTAATGTATGCTCCCAAGAATATACTCTGCAGGTGATCAAATGATCTAATAGTTCCCACAGGCAGCCCATCGAACCACTTTAGAGCTAAGCTTGCGGGAAAATACTTGCATAATACCGCATCATTGTGCGCCCACTGCAAAAGAGACAAGTTGTACTCCTTTATGTGTTGGATTGCACATGTAATCCCGTCGAAGATGCTATTGAATGTAGGTAAAGTGCACTTTGTTGGGATCCCTGCATGTTGTATCCCTCTCACAAAAGGTGATTTTCCTGCTTCTTCTAGCGCTTCTTCTAGCTGCCTTCTTCCTACATCCTTTCGAGCTGTCATCATGGCCCTCATCTCTTCTAACTCTTTTAGTATTGTTTGAAGGATGTTGAAATTAATTAGGATTTTCAATTGAATCAGTTTCTAGCTGTGGGTAGTTCTTTTTAATTTTTCAGTTCGATCTGTTTGTCTGTGGATGATGTAATGGCGCCCTAAAATTCAATGAAATGTCTGAAAATTCATCATCTCTGTTTGATGCGAATGTTAATCTTTGTTAGTGATTCAAGCAGATTTTAAATCTTTAATTAGGTATATTGTGATTGAAATAATTTGTGTTGTTTTTTAGCTTTGCATCGACTCATCTACTTGTGTGAATAGATGAATTGGAAGATTTTCAACTTGGGAGGAATTGATGGATGGAATTTCAGAAGCATCTCAGGAAGAGGCTATGATACTCTTCAAAGTGAAATTGAATTTTATCAGTAAGTTTCAAAATTTCAGTTTTCACTGCTCGGTTCTTGGTTTTCATATATTAACCAGATCTGTTGAAATCATGGATTGCTTTCAAGCTCACGTTGCAGACAATCATTCTTTTTCCTAGAACACTAAACCGTCTAAACCACACTTGAAGTTTGCAATCTTCCTTGAGCCCTATACTGATTAACTTGATCGCCCATTAGATGTATTAGTATATATTATTTGGATTAAAACATAACCTTGTATGTCACAATTTCATCCAACATCTAACAACACCTTACCTATTTTCCTGTCCATATCACAATGACACAATTTCTAGCTGTGAGTACTTCTCTTTTGGTTTTCATTTTGTTGATGATGTAATGGCTCCTTGATGCTAATGTTAATTTTGTTACTGATTCAAGCATATTTTGTATATTGAATTAGGTATATCGACTCATCTACTTGTGTTCATAAGTGAATTGAAGTTAACAGTTTCAACCTGGGAGGAATTGATGGATGAAATTTCAGAAGCATCTCGGGAAGGGGCCACGCTACCCTGTAAAGTGAAAAGAAATTCATATCGGTAAGTTTCAAAATTTTCATTTTCACTGTTTATTTCTTGTCTTTCACTTAGATTGCTTTCAAGCTACGTTGCAGACAATCATTATTTTCCCTAGAAAACTAAACTGTTGAAACCACACTCAGAAGTTTGCAGTATGTCTTGAGCCCTGTATTGATCGCCTTGAGCATCCACTAGGTGTATTAGTATGTATGTGTTGGCGCAATGCGAAAGTGTGATGGGTTTATGGAAATGGATTAGGAAAAGAGTTGGGAAAAGAGGTTGGTTAATTGAAAAGTGAGGCTTATATTAATTTGAAAATGAAAATGTTACAAGATGATTTAGTGTAGCAACTTTAGCTTACACGTTTGTTTTACAAGAGGCTCTTTGGCTTTTACTAACTAGCTCTCACTCTAACTCTCACTCTAACTCTTCACTCACTTGATTTTGATTTTTTGCTTTTCTTGCTTGCTTCCAAATGAGTGTACATCAATGCCTATTTATAGGCTACACAAACCGTCATTACATGCTCTACATTTCTCTAGAATATTCAGTAGGTAATATCTTATTACAACCGACTGACTTTTCTAGCTTTATCTAGACTTCTAACAGTAGCAAACTTTGTTTGCACTAACCGACTCTCTAGAGTCTTCTTTACAATACCAACCTTACTTATTTAAGGTACAGTGACCTTGTTTGTGGTTTCTAGATTTTTCTTTATTAATTACTAGTAGCTACACGACAAGATTTTGCTAGACAATTCTCGAATCTTCGTCACATTACAAATTAGATATTCTAACAGTATGTTCCAATTGAAACATAACCTCGTCCTTCACAATTTCATCTAATATCTAACAAAAGCCTTACTTATTTTCCTGTCTATATTTCATTGATGCATGGAGAACTCGTTCAGAAGTCAGAACATTGTGAATAGCATGGATAACGTCCATGAGCAGTCTTAGCCAAACTTCCGCAAAATTGTTTGGCACGTACTTCTGTTCAGCATACTAATCTGCTGAGCAGAAACAGAACTCAATCAATAATTCTGTTGCGCTGCCAACACACATCCTTTATTCGTATTAAACATATGGTTGTTTTCTGCATTGAAATTATTACCCAAACCTAGAAACACTGATGTAGACTTAGACTGCACGATGAATGATAACATAACTGCACCAGGAATTGTAGTTTAACGCTGATAGCTTTTATCTTTTGGCAACTTTGACTCACATTGAAAAAGACTATATGTTAAGTGAATCTATGCTGTTATATACTTCTAGAAAGAAATTGATTTAGTTTGGAATCTTGTTCTTATAACAGGAAAAGAGAGTAAAACTTCAATAGTTCAATTGCTTGTTTTTGAATCTCAACATGTTTGCAATGGTGCCGTCTTCAGAAACTTAATAGTCCTTGCTATTTCTGTTACATTAGTGTTTTCATTTCCAACCACCTAATGAAAGGGTTCAGTGTCATCTAATTTTTCTTTTAAGATATATACCCCGCTGCACTGTCTGCACATCAATCATTCATAGATGGTAAAATGTTTCATTGGCTGAATGTAGGCCAGCAAACAAGGCGAAACACTCAGCGGCCATCCCTTGTCACATTCCCTTGTATATTGAAGCAGCAGCAAGTTATTTACTGTTAGCTAGAATGTTATAAATTCACTTATTATTACACATCTTACTCCAAATATACTATTTGAGATATCTGGATCAAGTTTTGTCCCTATCTGTTCAATAATTGGTAATAAAATCCATGACAGCCTATATTGTTTGGCTGAGAAAGGAAGAAGGATTTCTTAACTTGTGGTGCCAATATGAGGACCAATAAGAACATAGCAGAAGATCCACATAGATAGATATGTCTGGTCCAATAGTGGCTTATAAAAGAGACAAGAACTCCATCAGTATAACTCATCAAACTCATCAAACAACACCAGAAAACCTTCTTCAGAAGTTTTCCTATTTTCTCTTTAACAAAACATATAAATGGCATCCATGTCTCTCTCATCCCCATCATTTGCAGGCACAGCTGTAGCTTTGAACGCACAATCAAAATTCCCAACCAATGTTAGATCCAATAGCAATGGAATGATTGTGATGAGGAAGGCATCAGCAAAGAAGCCTGCTGCTTCGTCAGGAAGTCCATGGTACGGTCCAGACCGTGTCAAGTACCTTGGACCC
>JAJJMB010001069.1:518498-562840 GCA_023531105.1 Papaver atlanticum | reverse complement strand
TTGATGTTGCATCCGCTGATGAAGTTGAAACCAGAGCTATATGGGTTTTTCTAAAGAAAGTTGTTGAGATAAAGATTACTCATGTCATTATTAAAAGTGATCAATTTTTCGCTGGGATTTTCGATGGAGATTAAAGAATGGATGCTATCTATAAATACATTTTATTTTCCTCTTCTAGCATGGTGGCATGTATCTTCATTTCTCAACCTCGGTTATGTAACTCTATACCTCATGCTCTACCTCAATGGGCTAAAACTAACGCTACATTCATGTACTGGTTTGTACCTCCAATCTGGCTTACACCGATTGTTGAGAAATATTAATAGCCTTTTTGAAGGCCTTTCCCTAAAATAAACCATGAAGGTACAAAAACACTGCTTGTTGTGCAAAATGTGTTGGCCAAATTAACAATTTCCTACAATGGTCAAAGTATGTTGACTTGGTCAAATATCGTGAGTTAGTGTAGCAAGGGCAACACATTTGGGTACATTATTTATATGTCCTTACTTTTGAAACCCAATAAACATATACTTATACAACAATAAATATGTCCCTACTTTTTAATAACCTTATCCATTTAAAATTAGATTTCCTTAATACCCTCACCCATATAAATTTTTTTTAATTTCAAAATGGAACAAATTTCTTCCTCAACCACTTCATCACCACCACTAGCACCACCACCAACAACATTCAACTACCATTCCACAACCACCACCTACCAACCGCCACCACCACTAATATTCCACCACCACTCCTCCACCACCACCATTACACCACCACCAGTCCTCCACCACCACTAGTCCTTCTCCGCCACCACCACTAGTCCGCCACCGCCGCCGCCACCACTGGTTCAGATATTTTTGTATCAACAACAGTAGTTCATCCAAATAAAAATAGAACCAACAGTAGCAGTTGATCCAATTTAGGGGATCAACAACGGTAGTTGATCCAAAAAAAAAGGATCAACAGTAGAAGTTGATCCATGTAAATGGAGTGAACTTGGCGTGAGTTGAATACACATCATCTGACATGGAGTCAGTCATGCAACCATTGCACCACAAGTTCAACATTGGAAGAAATTTACATGATTTAAACTACAAGCATGATTATACTAATCCAAGAAAATGTTTTCAACAATAGGAGTTGATTGGATCAACAACAATAGTTGATCCCATAAAAAATTGGGTCAACAACAGGAGTTCATCCCATAAATGGGATCAACAACTGTAGTTGATCCATAAAAAATTGGGCCAACAACCGTAGTTGATCCCATTTATGGGATCAACAACAACAATTGATCCCATATAAACATATAAACAATAACAAATGATCATCACCTGTAGCTTCATAAACAACAACAGCTTCAAGACTATTTTCAGATCTCGACTTCACCACTATTTTCAGATCGATTGCATACCAAATAAACTCATTCTTATCTTTATTCAGATCCCAACATCTCGACTTCACCACCGTTTTCAGATCGATTGCATACCGAATCAACTCCTTCTTCTCTTTATTCACAGAAACAATGCAAAACCCATCATAATTTTGTACCCAGTTCAACTCGATCTCGAACACAAATTCAAACCCCATTAAAACAACACCAACAGTTCCCATCACCAACTGTGACCCAAAATCGAACAGATCCTTCATCTTCTTTGCTAATTTAACTCAACCCCAATCTTAATTTCATCTCAGGAACCCTAATTTCACCTTCCGTCCTTCAATCTCTTAGTTTAAATTTAACAGCAGCAGAACATATTAACAAAATTGGAAAAAAAAAACATAACAGTAATAGATCTGTTGATAGCGGTAGAAGAGGTAACGGAGGTGGTGGTGCGGGTTGTTGTGGAGGCAGTCGAGATGGTGATGGTGGAGAATAGATGGAGAAGATGGTGGTGGGAGCGTTGCATTTTTGTTTTCTGTTATGAGATGTGAAGAAGAACGAATAAATCAGGCTAAATAAGGAATTATAATAATTAGGTTTTTAGAAAAAAAATTCAATTTTGCCATCAGGGATATTTGTAGAGAGGCTTAGGGATATTTGTGAAGGCCCATCATAAGGAGGGACAATAGTTCAATTTCCACATTTTCAACGCTCGCTTCAAGCATGTCGTCAAAGTCAAGACCGGCCCTGTCTACTAAAAGGGAAATAGGATTATCGTTGGACCTCTTCTTGTGTTAGTATAATTTGTGAGGCTCTTTGCCATGGTGTTTCAGTAGTGCGTTTTTGCTTTGGAAAATTCCTTTGTCCCTTTCTTTTGTTTTAGCTTTTAGCCTATGTTGCGTGTGTGTTTTGATTGGATTTAGCTTTCTATATATCTTTGTTGAGCTTTGGCGCCATGTTTCCTGTATTTCTGTTTTTCTTTTTACAATAAAGCTTTAACCTATTAAGAGTCAAAAGTCTTAACTTTAAACCCTTTGAAAACACCTTATTGGCTTCTTCTTATGTGAACTTTTAGTCATCTAACTTCTGGTCAATTACCTGATTTAAACCCTTTAAGATATGCAACTGTCTCCTTTCAATTCAATCTTTTTAACTTGTTCATGCACTCTGATTTATTGTCTTAATCTGTTGTATCTAACTTCCTCATTTCCTAGTTATCACTAGGACCATCTTCTTGGGTTTCCTTTTTACAGGCCTTTCCTCCTTAAATCCCACTTAAACCTTATACAATCATTCCATCCTATCCTCCCCACTCTTCCCCCTACAACAAAGAACAATTAATCTAGTAATCATAACCTCACAATGACTATCCTAGCTTGGAATTGTCAAGGCATAAACCTACCATCATCTATTCAACACTTAAAAGGATTAGTCTCTTTACACAAACCTAGCATATTATTTCTCTCTGAAACTTTATCTAATGAGCAACACATGAGAAGAATATCACAAACCCTTCAATTCAATAATTGGTTCATCATCCCAAAAATTGGAAGACGAGGCGGACTATGCTTAATGTGGGAAGACAACCTAAACATCCAAGTATTATTTCATTCTCAAAACTACATCCATACAAAAGTTACACCACCACCTCCGGAACAACCATGGTTCTGCATGGGTATCTATGGCCCATCGCATCCCGATACAAGAAAAATTCTTTGGCAAGAATTTCCAATAATCTTTCACAACATCAATCCATCCATACCTTGGTTATTACTAGGAGATTTCAATGACATCCTTGATCAATCATAAAAAAAAAAGAGGAAGACAAGTAACATATGCTCAATCTCAACCTCTCCTCACTCTAATGGACCAGATGGGTTTTATCGATCTAGGATTCCGAGGAGACCCCTACACCTGGGCAAATAACCAAATGGGGCCAGATAACATTCAAGAAAGATTAGATAGAGCTCTGGCTACCCAACTTTGGAGGACGGCAAATCCACATGCAGCAGTTACTCATCTTCCAAGAATAGCATCTGATCACGCACCAATACTATTACAAGAGAAAGCAATGGACTGACGAGGAACAAAAAATTACAAATATGAACATCTATGGCTCTCTCATCCACAACTCAGGAAAGTAGTTGAATCGGCTTGGGAGTAACAGCAAGATACTGAACCTACCCTTGACCTCAAACTCAAACTCATAACAATCGGACAAACTCTCTTGGAATGTAACAAAATAACCTTTTGCCACCTACCAACTATGATCAAGAAATCAACAACCAATATCAAACACGCTCAACATCAATGTGCGACACAAGCGGAATCCGACCTGGAATATTGGCTAAATAAAAAACACAGCTAAGAATAGACCATGTAAAACTACTACAATGTCATGCGACATACTGGCAACAAAGATCTAGAATTCAATGGTTACAATCAGGCGATCTAGACACAACCTTTTTCCACACTAAAGCTACCATCCATAGAGCCTGTAACAATATACAACAACTACAAGACCCACAAAATAATTGGATTAACAAAAAAGAAGACGTTATTCAGCTCATTCTGGATCACTACTCTCAACAATATACGGCGCCGCCTACAGTAATAAATGAAGATCTCTTTACAAATATCATACCAAGATTAACTCCCAGACAGTCAGACCTACTTACGAAGGAAGTAACTACAATGGAAATCAAACAAGCCCTCTTCTCCATAAATTTTGAAAGTGCTTCCGGTCCAGATGGCTATACAAGTAAGTTTTTTAAAGTTTTTTGGGAAACAACTCACACCCAATTGATAGCAATGGTTCAGAGTTTTTTTAATAACTTAAATATGCATCCTCTAATGAATCACATGAACATAACACTTATACCTAAAGTCGACAATCCTTCAAAACCTTCTCATTTCAGACCCATAGGACTCTGTAACGTCACATATAAAATCATTTCAAAAAATTTAGTCAATCGAATTAGACCCCTTCTCCCCTTTTTAATAATCCCTTTCCAAAGTGCTTTTGTCCCACAAAGATCAATACACGACAACATAGCAATTGCTGGAGAACTATTACATCATATCAGAACCTCAAACCTCACCAAAGACCCAAAAATAGCTCTCAAACTAGACATCCAGAAAGCCTATGACAGCTTAGACAGGGGATTCATCAAAACCTCATTTACAAAATTTGGATTTCCACCAACCTTTATAGACTACATTATGCTATGCGTCACATCAGTTACACACTCGATCAATATTAATGGTACGCCCCATGGCTACATTAGCCCAAGTAGAGGTATCAGACAAGGAGACCCACTATCTTCCTATATTTTTATCATATGTGCTGAAATCCTATCTACAAACCTAGGAAACCTTCAAAACCATAAACTAGTTCAAGGACTTAACATATAAAAAAAAGAACCACTAATTATTCATTTAATGTATGCGGATGATTTACTGATCACATACAAAGTCTCAGATCAGAGTAACCAACACCTTAAAAACCTCCTCCACTCCTATATCACTTCTGCAGGACAAATGATCTTCAGCAATTCTTCAACATGCCGGCTACATAATAACCTCCAACCTACCTTGGAGTCCAGTTCAAACACGGAAGGACGTCCAATCAAACCTTTGCCCCCCTCCTACAGCGATTAGCCCGAAAAGCTAAAGGATGGATGACAAAATGCCTAACTCCAGCCGGAAGACTCACTCTAATCAAAACCTACCTAATTCCAACCTCAAATCACATCATGCAAACACAAAACCTACCAAGCAATATCCACAAACAAATAGATCGTATCACCAGAGATTTTTTCTGGGGACACGACTCAACAACTAAAAAACTCCACCTTATAGGATGAGATAAAGTAACAAAACCATTATCCGAAGGAGGATTAGGAATAAGGAAGAGCAGTGATCATAATAAGGAACTTCTCATGAAAAGAATCTGGAATCTACATGAACAACCTAACTCTATCTGCGGAAGTTTCTTCAGTGCAAAGTATCTGGATCACCAACCAATCCTACAGGGTATTGATTATATACCCTCCTCCTCCAGCCTTCAATGGAGACAACTGGCTTCAATTGTCCCTACCATGCAACATCTAATATTTCATCGTATTGGAAATGGATTATCAACCCCAATAGAAGCCAATTGGATTCCACATTCAACAAATATAGACACAATGCTTCCCAATCCGAATGGTAGTGGACATCATTGACCCAATATCCCATTCCTGGAATCATGACAAATTAAGCACCCTTCCCAATCCTATAATCCAAAAAATCATATACATCCATCTTCCTCAAAATAGCCCCCAGGATAAAATTATATGGCCACACTCAAAATCTGGAAACTACACTACCTCATCAGGATACAAATGTCTAACCCAAGGTCAACCAAATCACACCCCTCTACCTCATACCAAATTTCTATGGACATTACCATATCCACCAAAAATTCGGCTTTTCTTGTGGAAAGCCATCAATGAAGGATTACCAACCTTCTCTCTCTTACATCGTATCCTTTTGACCAACTCAGACATATACCCGAGATGTAACGCGGATCCAGAATTTCCAAGTCACCTTCTAATCCACTGTCCAACGGCAACTAATTCATGGAACACCTTATTCAATCAACCCACAAACTCACCAACCTCCAATCCCCCCCTCCACACACACACACACATCTTTCACCTTAACACCTTAAACAACCATATCCCAAATCCTCCAACAACCAGCGTCATAATCTGCAATCTCCACTTTCTGTTTTCTATTATGGACCTTATGGCTGGCCAGGAATGATCTAATATACCAACAAAAGAAAACAACTTCAGAAGAAATCATAGCCTGGGCACAAAAACTGCAACAAGAATACTACGGGGCTCTACACTCTTCGCCACCAATCATTCCATGAGATACACCAACATTTAACCACACATTAAGAGATAAAAGGATATCAACAATATCAGTAGGATGGTCCACTCCGAACAACAACTGGATCAAGATTAACACAGATGGAGCAGCCAGAGGTCATCCGGGATTTGCAGGGGCAGGATTCATCTGCGGAGATTCAAACGCACAAACATTATTGGCTCTAGCTCAACCACTGGGAATTACAACTGCATTAACCGCAGAAACTTGGGCGATGCTTTTGGTCTCAAGAACAGCAACAGAAAGACAATGGCCAAGAGTCTCTTTGAAACCGACTCTGAAAACCTACTGCGCTTCATCACTTCTTCTACCCCTCCACCTTGGCACATAGCAGGAATGATTGAGGAAATCAAAATTTGACTTCAACAAATCCCGCAGACTGCTATTCAGCATAACTACAGAGAAGGAAATCAAGAAGCCGACGGATTAGCCAATCATGCATCGGATGGGAATCAAACAGGAACCTCTTTAACCAAAATATGGGACCAGACAATCCCATCTTTATTAGTCAAATTTTATTTCATGATTCCTTGGGTACCACATAACCACGTCAAATTGTAAACTGATTATCTTTAATAAATTGCATGCTTCAAAAACAAAAACAAAAAATCAAGGATACAACAACATTTTTGAGTGGCATCTAATACTATAAAAAGAACTATATAATCCCTCCGTCCCAAATTAATTAAGCTATTTGGTTTTAAATTTTGTCTCATAAATAATTGAGTTATTTCACTAATTAAGGGGATATATCTAAAACTACCATTTTCATTGATTATTGTTACTATAAGAAATGTGTATAATTTGATAGTCATGTTTATATTCGTTACGTAGATGTTTTAAAATGTTTTTCAACGGTATAAATTTTACGAAAAACCGTGGTATAGTTTAAGAGATAAATTATTTCTAAGTTTTACTAGTTATTATCCATAAGGGTATATTATTCTTTAAAAACAAGGAGGGAGTATATCCTAACTAAGGTATACTAAGCTGAATTTATACTTTTCTGAATTTACCCGTAGTTTCTTTAAAGAATAATACTCTCTCCGTCCCAGTTTAGATGAAGGTGTAGGTGTTTTCACACAGATTAGGAAAAAAGAAAGAGATTAAAAACTTTCCAAATCTACCCTCATTAGTAGTTCCAAAAGTATTGATGTCTTTAATTTTTAATTCCTAGATTCTAGTGTAAATTTAAAATCTAGTAAATTGTTTAAAATTTTCATTTTGGGAAATTGAGCTTACAAAATATTTTATATTTATATATGATTCCAAAGTATGGAAAAATCAGGAAATTATTGGGAAAAATAGGTAAAACCTCCAAATAATATGGGACTTACAAAAACACTAAAACCTTCATCTAAAATGGGATGGAGACGAAGAGAGTATGAATTATCCTAAATTAAAGCACACCCTCCGGTCCCTCCTATATACTATAAGAACAACACTAAATGAAAAGGAAAGCTAATACCTTAATTACATTAAAGCTACTTAATATTCCCTTACCATTTGGTAATATTAAAGGGAATTATTCTGTCCATTTGGCATTATTATTAGTTGATCTTGAATCCCTTTATACTCTACAGCTAAACTAGATACTTATATGTCTGAGATGCGGATGCCCACTTAACAGAAACAGAGGAACAAAAGTAAGATTTGTCTGTAGACAAAATATCTTCTTAGCACCAACCTCAGATTAAGACTTGCAACATCTAGCTAGGGTTCTTCATCAAATTCTCTTTACTGTCCCCTATAAGGTATGTGTACGTACCATGTAGTGCCACTTCCACTTTATATTAATTAAAAATGTCTAATTATATAATCGAATCCAAAGTAGTACTCTGGACCTCTTAACTTAACCCTACTATAATACTAAAAGTAGTCGAGTGATTATAAAAACTTCATTTCATTCCATTCCATGTATAAATAATTTATGGACCATATTTATTCGCTTTACACAGACATGAATTAGTAATACTCGTGAACGATTGGATGTAGATATATTTGGTTCGTTCAACAATAACATATGGTGTTGTGTTCTGACTAGGGTATTAAAGATTGTTCTTAAATTATTGTTAAGAAGAGATCTACTTTTTCGTAAACCTTCATGAGTTTTCAAATTTGAGGGAGATGGTTCATTGTTATGGTTTGCGTTCATGGTTAAATCGGGTTTTTGAATTATATTGATTTGTGACGTTTGTCATACGTGAAATCACTTGGACAACAAGGTTTTCGGTTGGTTGGATATAGTTGATGTACGAATCAAAGTCAACTGAATGAGGTTTCTTATTTAGCTTTAGCTTTCCCGTTTGTTTTAAGTAAAACTTACTGACATTTTTTGCCTAACTATGGCACTTATGTTTACTACAATATGAATTTATTTTGGTCTTGTGCAATTTGTTCGTCAGACTGAGTCACCCTGCATACCCATGGCCCCATTAACCGATATATCTAGGATTAAACTCTAGAACTGTTGTGTCAAAAATAAAAAATAAAAACCTCCAGAAATGCTTCACTTCCCTGTCAGCTTACATCTGCGGAGCAGCACCACCTCTCGTGGGACATTTTGAACACCAGCCACCTCTTTTCTTCATGATCTATTGTTTTTCGCCATTTTTACTTAGAGTGAAGCATTAACAAAACCTTGTTCACCTCCGGCTAAAGTAAGACAATTTACTTTCTGGTAGTTGCACCATCTAAGCACATCTGTTATCCTAAGAGTTGCAGTCTCGCAGATTTTCTAAAAAAACCAAAAAAAACCACAAAGAATTTTAAAATTAAAGAAATTTTAATGAAATCACAAATCAGGTAGGGAGGTAAGTAGGCTTTTTAGACTCCAACTAGCTACCTATATGGTCCGGAGTTCCTGGAGAAATTTAGTGACCATTAGATACACATATAGAAGGGTTTCCATTGAAAACATTGACATCCATTAACCTAATTAAGTAAATTATAAGCACTATATTTAGGTTGGGTTTCGATGCCTTTGGTTTTCGCAGCACTTGCACGTGAAAAACTTTTTAGGTCATATATACAGTAAGGGATAATAATCAGAACCCGTTGTTAATCTTAATATAATTAGCACCGTACAATTATTGCAACCATTTTAACCAACCAAGCTCTCCTCTAAAGACTGAATACATTTCAATGCAGGAAGTAAAGAGAGGGGACCATTTTTGCATTAAACCTGAGCTCTCCACAATACCTATCCATGTACTGTTCTCTTTTGTAGCTTCCAATGGGTTTTCTTTGCAGATTAAACAAATCCCTGAATTCATCAACATCATCTATTCGTTCTCTAACTATGTAGCAACAGGAGACAAAGACCTAACTCAAACACAGCCAATCAAAACGTTTTTAGACAGACATATACTCTATGGGTTGATTCTTATTAACCTATGGTTGCATCTCGAGCACGGAGACACACTAACAAATGCCTCCCATGGATGGTATGGCATCACGAGTCATGCGATCGATATTAGGACATGGTACATGAGCATACATGTGGTTAAAATCTCTCTCTCTATATATATAAGTGATGAGTTGATGAAAAGAAAACCTAACTGTGTTTCTGTGTTTAACAAGAACAGGAACAAAGATACAAGTACTCCAGTCTTTGCGCCGCCATACTGCCGAAGTAGTCTGCCGGTATTTGAACCTTCTATAGTTGTTATGGGAAGTTCTGGGTCAGGGAATGATGGAATGAAAGAGCAAGACCGACTTTTGCCCATTGCAAATGTTGGGAGGATTATGAAACAAAGCTTACCGCCGAATGCTAAAGTCTCGAAAGAATCTAGAGAAACCATGCAAGAATGTGTTTCTGAGTTCATAAGCTTTGTTACAGGTGAAGCAGCAGATAGATGCCGAAAAGAGAAACGAAAAACGGTAAATGGTGACGACATCTGTTGGGCTATTAGTACACTGGGTTTAGATGATTATGCCGAACCTTTGAAAAGGTACTTGAGCAAATATAGGGAATTAGAAGGAGACAAGGCTAACCAAAATATTGGTAGTAGTAGTTATCATGCTGATGAAGACGAAACCTCGGCCTTTGAGAATGGTGCTCGTCCTATGGTTCCTAATCCTTTGGATTTCAATATGTTAGGAAATAAGGGTACCATTAATAAAGGCTCTAGCTCAAGGCCAAATTAATATCGATCTATTACAATGTAGCGCGTGAGTGCTAGCAATGATTCCTATCTACCAAGTACTGACTGATCTGAAAACTACGCAGATGCTATATTAGTAAACAAGATATATTATTATTAGATACCACTCTGCTGAAAGAGATCGATGTTCATGATCTTTATTTACTATTACTACCTATATATATATATATGGATGTGAGTAGTCGTATTACTACCTACTCTGGAATAAAAACTTAGTATTTGTGCTTGTAATATTTGTGTGGAAAAGTATGTAAGAAACTTGAGATTAATTATGATGGTATGTTTGCTTAAAAATATTTTCAAGTACTAGAGCAAATTCTAAATCCGTTTTGTTACTAAATGGTCGTTTTTTTTTTTTTTTGATCGGTTACTACTAAATGAATGTTTGAATTAGATAATATCAGGTTGAAGATATCGGAAAGCTTGAGGGCGGATCTCTGGTCTTGGAGGGCGAAGAACCAGTTAAAGGTATGTCCAACGCTTTTGAACACTGTCTAGCTACTACTCCTGTTTTGAACACTGTCTTTACACCATTAGCAATCATGTTTACGGGCTTCCCCAAATAATCATATTGTTATACGCCTCCATCTTCATTGATCTTGTTTCCTTGAACCAGAAGAATGCTTCCATGATACTAAGAGTGTACCTTAGTTCTAGCTAGTTATATAGCATGATCAATTTAAGATTTAGCCATGGACATAGCCTTTTACTGTATGGAGTAAGAGGAAACAGATAGAACTAGGGCTTGTGTTTTATGGGAAATTCCTATCTGGTGTCCTGAAACCTGGGGACCAATAATACTTAAAGTGTCTTGAATATTGTTGCATGATTTTTACTTTCTTCAGGTTGCCTGAAGAAATGCATCAGATATTGATATCTTTTGACGTGTAATCGACCTCGATTGCCGAGCTTCTTTAGTGATGGAATGATAAAGATTAAGGAGTGACAGAGAACTTCAAAATATAAAATTAGCTAGGGTTTCTAGGATTTTAACAGAACAATTAGTCCTTGTTTCTCTTGAAAGTTGCAATAAAAACAGTAGAGGATGTGGATGCAATCAGATTGTGGTGTCCTTCGGTAGCAGATGTATCTTTTTTCGTTTAGAATCAAAATTTAGCTTTTGTTATTCATATGGCCTATCACTCACTATATCAGCTAAGTTTAAATTAGAGAAAATGGAAAAATAGAGAACTGGATGGGCCGGAGAGTCGGAGACCAAGGAAAACCCTAGAAATCATTCATGATCAACTACAGGTAAATGAAATCGACGATATATTGATTACATCATCTTCTAAATATCTGGATGTATATACATTTAGGATTAGGGACTCATATATAGTTAGCCACTTTTGGCGTTACACCATATATATATAGTTCATATCAGTTGGTATCAGTAGCACGACTTGTCCGCAAGTCGGTGTCGGTCATTTTGGATACCATGGGGGAAGATCGGTATATGGTTTAGTCGATGAAACCATGTGCTGCATCCATTTTCCTTGGCAAGGTATCATGCACGTGATATAGATTCTGCCAGTTCTCTCCGTGCCATCCTGTCAGTCTTTGTGATGGAGGCACTGCGTCATAAAGTGTCTTAATAGCATACCTGCTGTTGGGATCTTTTGTACATGTGGAATCAAGGTAGTTAAGGGAAAGTTGGCAGCCATTGGAAGTGTTTGTTGATATATAACAAATATTTTTTTCTGTCTACATATAGGTATGTTGAATTCGGTTACCAACAGTTTCAAACAGGATACCCTTAAGGCAATGTGCTAAAAGAAGACTAAATTACCCTAGCATGTCGCGTGTAAGTGACATGTTAACTGAATAAACAACCTCCATTTTTAACCAGTTTCTCTGTTTGCATATGAACAGCATATTAACAAAGAAGAATATCAGTAGGTAAATATGCATCATGGAAGTATTGGGGTATTGCACCTTCTATAGTTGCATTACGACTAAAAACTTCTGACAGAATTAAGATTATTTTTTGTGGCATACAATACGTGATCACGGGTCTGTGTGCTGCACTCCAGAGCCTACTAATGCTGATTAATTACTCAATTTACCTCTCCCTCAGGGCCTCAAGCATGAAAACATTCTTTCTCCTAGTGCTCTCAATGAAACAAAGCTCTGTTAGATGTGTGTTACTGGATCGGCTCTCAATGAAACAAACTCTTGTTGAGTTTGCTGTAGAGCCTTCCTTTGTTTTTTGTTTTTTTATTTTTCAATAAAATCTTTTAACCTTTTCCATCAACAAAAAAAAAAAAAAAAAAAAAAAAAAAAACTCTTGTAGAGTTCAAGCTCCCAGATTTCTTCTGAAGATTTTTCTGTTAATAGTAACTTTACCCCGTCCCCATCCATAAGAGCAAATGTTCTATAGCATGTACTAAGATGGAGATTCCTCCCGCAGAGATCCAATTTGTGAATGTTTTTAGTAAGAATCTGAACTTCTGTAAAACACAAAGTTCGTTCAGCTTTATATCATTTTTACATTGTTGGACTTTATAAGTTAATTTACAAGTGAAATCGAAAATGAAGCTGCAGCATATCAGTACACCGGAATATATACAAACCTTCCGTTCATTTTATATTTAGTCAACAGTACTAGGCTTCCAATCATCTAGTGTCGACCGTTTTTTTCTTATCGTGTTAAAAGAGCTGCTAAAATTATTAATCATTTATTCTAGACAGAAAGTAAGTTTTTCATTCAGCTCCCAGTGAAAAAAGGAGTCCAGGACCACCTTGTATGCACATCTAACGTTTTAATATTTTCTAACCATTATACTCCGTATTTTACTTTGAGATATATGGATCATATTGTCCATATCTACTCAATAATTGGTAAAAATCCATGACAGCCCATATGCTTGGCTGAGAAAGGAGGAAGGAATTTTGGATTTGTGGTGCCAATATGAAGAGCACCAATAAGAATATAGCAGAAGATCTACATAGATATATCTGGCCCCATAATGGATTATATAAGGGGCATACTCGATCGATATAACAAATCAAAAATACCACACCTAATACCTTCTTCACCAGTCTTTTTTCCCTCTAAAAAAAAGAAAATGGCATCCATGGCTCTCTCATCCCCATCATTTGCTGGAACAGCTGTAACTTTGAACTCACAATCAAAGTTCCCAACCAATGTTAGCTCCAGCAGCAACGGAAGGATCATGATGAGGAAGACATCAGCCAAGAAGCCTGCTGCTTCGTCAGGAAGTCCATGGTATGGTCCAGACCGTGTCAAGTACTTTGGACCCTTCTCTGGCGAGTCTCCATTATACCTAACTGGTGAATTCCCTGGTGGATATTGCTGGACTATCTGCAGACCCAGAGACCTTTGCCAAGAACAGGGAATTGGAAGTGATTCATTCCAGGTGGGCCATGCTTGGGGCTTTGGGATGTGCTTTCCCTGAACTTCTCTCTAGAAATGGAGTTAATTTTGGAGAAGCAGTCTGGTTCAAAGATGGTTCTCAGATTGTCAGTGAAGGTGGACTTGACTACTTGGGAAACCCCAGCTTAGTTCATGCTCAGAGCATCTTGGCGGCCACTCAAGTTATCCTTATGGGTGCTGTTGAGGGATATAGAGTAGCTGGCGGTCCACTAGGTGAAATCGTCGACCCTCTGTACCCTGGTGGTAGTTTTGACCCCTTGGGACTTGCAGAGGACCCGGAGGCATTTGCTGAGCTAAAGGTGAAGGAACTAAAGAATGGGCGACTCGTTATGTTCTCCATGTTTGGTTTCTTCGTTCAGGCAATTGTAACTGGAAAAGGTCCTCTTGAGAACCTTGCAGACCACCTTTCTGACCCCGTGAACAACAATGCTTGGTCATACGCCACCAATTTTGCTCCAGGAAAGTGAGAATGTGCATGATAGTCAACTAAGATGATCTCATTTCCTTTAAAGGCGAACTAGTTTGCTTTTCTTCTCTTTCATTCATATATACTCTGTACATCCATTTAGATTGTAGATTTCGGCAGCGCATCTGTGTACGTTTCACATGTCTATTTGTAACCTAAAATTCAAATTTTGGGCAATGGAAATATTTTGTTGTGGAAAGTAATGTCTATCAGATTTGTTTAGCAGAACCTAGTATCTACTTACAATTCACAAACTTCATTCGCCATATTGTGCGTATCATTCGTAGTGAAAAAAACCTACATGTTTTTAGCAGCACAACCCAGTAATTCAACCAAAAAATAGACAAACTAGCAACAGCTGGGCACAGACGACCCTACTAACATTGTTTTGAAAACCAGCCTTATCTAAAGTGGGACTATTATTACCTATCGGCATATAATCTTTATACCAATACTTCGCCTGTTGGCAGTATATCTGTGGCCAGTGGGCACAGAATGAGTTTCGAGTGCCTACAGGTAACTCCATACCCAGGGCCGTCTCTGAAGTTTCGATGACCTTGTGCGAATGATGTTTTGATCTTCTTGCATTGGTCTTTGAAGCCGCACCTTCCTTTCTCTGTTGTCTTGTCTATTTTTATGCACTACTTCTTGAAATTCCCGCTCTTCTACATCTTCCCTCTTGCGTCTGCGCCTTTTATTTCTGATGTTAACCTGCGCTTCATTACTATCTTCATCTTCCTCAGTGTGGTGATGATGTAGGTTTCGATAGGGCATCTGGATTCGCCCTTGTAGAATCCTTCTTGCTTCCTCCTCATTATCTTCCCCATCATCATAAACGCGGTTATTTTCGCCTTGTGGTTCGTATCGATCATCTCTGTGATGCTGTTCCATGCGGTTATTACCGCGTTGCTCCTGCATGTTGTCGCCTATGTTAAAATGTTCAACAAGGTTGTTATTCAATGGTTGTTCTATTCGATTATCTCTATGATTTGATCGACTACGCCTTGACGTGCTCCTGCTTTTCCTTGACGTTGAAGCCGCACGTGTTGTCCTGGATGTCGTACGAGATCTTTTCTCTTGTAACCTGTTGTTTTCCTCCCTCAGTTCGGCGTTTTGACGTATTAGATTCGCTCTTGCTTCTTCTTCCCTTCTTTTTTCTTCAGCTAATCGTTGTCTCAGTTCCCCTATTGTCATGTTTTCTTCGCTTCCTTCGATCGGTCCTTCCTCCTGAGTTCTTTCCTCATTTTCTTCCGCCGTATCTGTATCGGTTGTATGCATACTTACCTCATCATAGTTGTGGTTGTTATTTCCTTCCTGCACGCATTGGATCTGAGATTGGATTTGCTGTGCTTGGTTATTTCTTTCGCCCATAGTTGATGATTCGCCGATTTCTCCTCCTTTTCTTTTTGCAATTCTCCTACTCCTCCTGGTTGTTATCACGTGCTCTGCTCTGGATGCTACTCTTACCATCTCTGTTCCTGAAATAATATCCTCTTTTTACAGAGTATGAAATAATCTTTTAAGATTTAGAAAAGTTGCTATCACGGGAAATTCCTTCTCTGAAGTGAAAACTTAGACTCTTTTCTCTAAATCTAGAACTCAGAAACTCTCAAAATTGATGAAAACGATGATGAAATCTTAGTTTGAAAATAAAAATGATGACTGTTTTGAAACCATTTTTGATGAATTTCACAGGCAGGGGACATCCCTCTTACTCATCCAAGCTGTTTCTAGCGCCAAAATATAGTTGCAGGAAATCCTACAACCTACACCCAAGTAAATCTATAAACTCAATCTAAGACATCATAAGAAAAACTCTAAATCATTTTATTAAAAGTTGGAACAAATACAAATGAGATGAATGAAAACCCTAACTTAGAGAATAACTTTCTCTCTCCTATATTTCTTATCTAAGCCCTCAAAAAGATCTCTCTCTCTTTATAATGGCCTCTGGTCCCTTTTATAGGGATTACATAGTGGAGGACAGCTAATAAAGCCCTTATTTTCGGATCTGGGAGGGCGTTATAATCGCCCTACTTTCTATTTGCCGCGCTGACCTTTTAACTACCGCGCTGATCTTCACACTTTTGGTGTGACTTAGTGACGTCATCGCTATCGTCAGCAGAGATATATCGAATGCGTCATATTCGCCTGTTAACAAAATGATTCCTTCGCCTTATTATCGGGTGTGCGATATTTTGCACCCACAGAAATTTTTGCTAGTAGTGGACGATTGGTGGAACGAGAATGTTCTACAATGGGATAGACTCAAAGGTCCGTTGTTAGTTGGTGCTCAAGGGAGTAAAATATTAATCACCACACGAAACATTCAGGTTGCAGATGTTGTAAAGGGGAGCATTCGTCCGTACCAATTGAAAAAATTATAACAAGATGAATGTTTGTCTATTATGGAGAAAAAAACATATTCTCTCTGTGGAGCATTAAAGACTCCAAACATGACAGATATCGGAAATGAGATAGCGAACAAATGCACTATAAAAATAAAAAGAGTGATTGGTTGAAGATTAGAGGGTAAGTCAAAATGAAGTCCGACCAATATTGGAATTGAGTTCTCTTACTTCCAACATGTATCTTGTCATAGTTTTTCACTTAGATGTATGACAACTTGGCGCCTCATTTCAAACAGTGTTTCTCTTATTGTTCTATCTTTCCTACAGGTTGGGAGATTAAAGGGAAACTTTGAGTCATTTGTGGATATGTCAAAAGGATTCTTGGCACCATCGTCCAATGCTGGAAATGAACGGTCGATTGAAGACAGTGGAGAAGGATATTTTGATAGTTTAGTGTGAAGTTCATTTTTGGATCTGGTGGAAAAGAATCTACGTGCATTATCTCTATGCTGGGGTGAAACAGAAGATGAGTTAGTGGTGAAGACGGACCAAAAGTCGTGTAATGATATCCAAGTATTGGAAGCTCTCCAACCTCCCACTAGTGTTAATTGGATACTTGAATATACAAAACTTCACGGAGTTGGACCTTCCCACCTGCCACCTGGATGTCTATTCCATCTTATACTCTTTTGAATTTGGATATGTTGGAACTGATAAACTGCAAATGGCTTAATCTTACAGGAGTGCCTTTGAAAAGTTTAAATACTGGCGGATTTCCTTCGTTAATGTATCTCGATCTTACTTATATGTGCCATCTAGAAGAATTGAGTTATTCATATCCCTGTCTTCAGGATCTGAGGATTAGGTTCGGTAAAAGTTTAACAAAAATCCCTTCGTTTCCTTTTCTGGTGACATTGGTGTTAGGATTTTTATTGAATCACAACCGTGGAATAACAGGATCTTGAGATATTATGATGAATAATAAGTAAACCAAGCACAAGCAACAATAATAATACGAGAAAGATAAATCAACTCACAAAACACAAGATTTATAGTGGTTCGACCAATACATACAACGTGTATATATTGTCTACGTCCACTTTGAGCCGCACCAACTCAAATCCACTATGAAGAAAACAATTACAACGTCGTGTGAATCCCAGAAAACCCTTGGTTACACCACAACAATTACCCGAGACGATAACCTTGTCTCTTGTTCCTCACCAATATGCTTTCACAACGAAACCCTAGCTTTTTACCCTAAAAGATATACAATTTCTTCACACACACTAATTCTACAAGGCCTAATTACCTATTTATATAGGTTACAAACTTGGCCACCAAGAATTCTAACCGGTTTAGGAAACCCCTTTTCCTAAAAATAATCACGACTAACTTAGGAAACAATTAATTAGTCTTCAGTAACTAACAATCTCCCACTTTGAAGAATCATTGATTGTCTTCGATTCTTCAACTTTGGATTGACTGTGTAAAAACATCTTCATGTCAGTGCGGCTCCCCTCCCAGATTCTCATTCTGAAAGACCAACTAAAGCCTTGCAGAGCTTTAGCTTTTCTGATGTAACTCCCTTGGTAAACATATCCGCCGGATTCTTCGAACCAAGAATCTTCTCGAGCTTCAACTCTCCTTCTTCCAAGAGATCCCAAATGAAATGATAACGGGTATCTATATGCTTCGTCCTAGCATGATAGGCTTGGTTCTTGGTTAAATGTATAGCACTTTGACTGTCACTAAACAGAACATTATCTCCTTGTTCCTTTCCCAACTCAGCTAATAATCCTTATAACCAAATCATCTCCTTACTCGCTTCCGTCACCGCTACGTACTCCGCTTCCGTAGTAGATAATGTCACAAACTTTTGTAACCGAGAGTTCCAACTCACTGCAGCTGACCCCATAGTATAAACATAACCGGTCGTACTTCGCCTTTTATCTACATCACCTGCGAAGTCTGCATCTACCTGAGAATCCACTTCACATCTTCCGAATGTTGTTTCCCTGGGTTGCTTGCATATCTACTCACTACTCCTACTGCATGTGCAATATCCGGTCTTGTGCACACCATAGCGTACATTAGACTCCAAACGACTGAATAATATGGTACGTTATCCATGTACTCCTTCTCTTCATCTGTCTTCGCACACTGCATACTTGAAAGACGAATTTGACTTCCAAGTGGAGAACTAACTGGTTTAGCATTCTCCATATTAAACCTTTTCAACACTAGTTCAATATATTTAGCCTAGCTAAGCATAATAGTTCCCTTGGCTTTGTCCCTTATGATTCTCATACCAAGAATCTGCTTTACTTCACCAAGATCTTTCATAGCAAACTCACCTGCTAATTGTTTCTTCAAATTCTCAACTTCTTGTAGAGATGTTCTGGCAACCAACATATCATCCAAATACAGTAATAATATGATGTAGTCAGAACCATACCTTTTGAAGTAACAACAATGATCTGCATTACACCGTGAGTAACCATTTCTATGCATGAAGTTACAAAACTTCTTGTACCACTATCTCGGGGCTTGTTTTAAACCATACAAACTCTTCTTTATCTTGCATACCATCTCTTCCTTGCCTTTTACTATTAATCCTTCCGGCTGCTTCATGTAAATTTCTTCATCAAGGTCACCATGAAGAAAAGTTGTCTTTACATCCAACTGTTCAAGTTAGAGATCTTCAGAAGCCACTAGACTTAACGCTACTCTGATAGTAGTCATCTTCACAACTGGAGAAAATATCTCGTTGTAATCAACACCAGGTTTCTTCTAGAAACCTTTCACAACCAACCTCTCCTTGTAGCGAATTTCTCTATTTTCTTCAGACTTCATCCGATAAACCCACTTGTTATGCAACGCCTTCTTACCTCTTGGTAATTTTGCTAGCACCAATGTGCCATTCTCCTCAAGTGAATTCATCTCATCCTCCATAGCAAGTTGCCACTTACTTGAGTCATCAACCGCTAGTGCTTCTTTTATCTTCAGGTTCACCTCCATCCGTAAGTAATAGATAATTCAAAACATACCTTGGGTTTGGTTTCAGAGTTCTTGACGATCTTCGTACTTCTTGTGGAACTGTAGGAGTAACTCCCTGCAGCAGAAGTCCCTTCACCCGGTACTTCTCTGCCATTAGCATTATCGTTCTCTTATTTTACCACACTTCTTATAGAAACATCATCAATATCGATATACAACTCCTTATCGAAGTTGCTTGACCCGATATTTTCAACTTGTGTTGTATTCCTGTCCTTCACTAGTACAAAAATAGGCTTAGGTGAGAGTTTAAAACTGTCACTGTAATGTTTATATGACAGTTTTCGAAAATTGTTGCACTGTCACCAAAGGCTCTATTACAAAAGGTCTTTAAGAAACTGTTACGGTATCATTACTATAAGATAACAGTTTTTCCATAAAACTGTCGTCGTTGACGTTTTATGGTAACATTTTATAAATAAAACTGTCATTGGAAATTCAGATTTGTAGTACTAGGGTGACACTTCTTCCAAAAACCTGTCATTGTTGATTACTTACGGCAACATTTTCTTATTAAAACAGTCATTTAAAACTCAATTTCTTAAACTAAAGTAACAGTTTGTTCATAAACCTGTCATGAGTAACAAGTTACCGTAACATATTCTAGATAGAACTGCCATCATAAACTTAGTTTCTTATTCTTAAGTAACACTTTTTTCTTAAACCTGTCACTGTTGGCGAGTAACTGTAACACTTTCTAAATAAAACTGTCGTAGAGAACTTAATTTCTTGTACTAGGGTAACAGTTTATTCATAAAAACTGTAGCCGAACTTTGTGTCCTGTAATGTAAATATCCAGATGATTATGGAAAGCTTTTTAGCGTTCACTTAAGACACAATTAATTGTAAACGATTCTTAACATTGTCATAAAACTCAATAAACTGTTTAACAGATAGTACAAAATTAGTAAGTTGAAACCAATAAGAACAAGTGTACTACATAATTCAAAAGATTTATAAGTATTCTTTGTACTACCAAAAAAACAACAACAGTGAAATTGGAAACCACTTCCATTTTTTGTTCAGTATTGATTGAAATCTACTCCTGCCAATTCATGTTACCAATAATGGTAGCACGTGGTTCACCCATTCTCTTCGTACTTCCGTGATATCTTCTTCATCGTACTTGGAATTCCTCTGCAGAAAGAACACGAAATCAACCAGGGCGATATTGCATTTGAAGTATAACAATCATATTATGTTCTGGCCAAAGGAAGTTTCATTTTCGCATTTTAGAAAAACGTACTTTACATAAAGCCTTCAACAAACACAGATAAGTTCTAAAATCAATAATTTTAAGAAGATGAAAATCTGATGGAAAACAAGAAAACTTCAAAAGTGTACAGTGTGTACTAACAATTACTGTACTATTCAGTTTTAGCTTCCCTTCTATGATTTCTTTCATGAATCGCATTGCATAAAATACAGATTCCCAATTGTTTTTATGTTGCGGGATATGCTACATATTCAGGCAACATATATGTGGGTTAATAATGTCAAATTTCACAATTTATCATCACAACTAGGTTAGTGCACTTACTTGTGGGAAACCAAACACAGTAGAACCACTCGAATGTCTTTTTTTAAGGCATCCTTCCACAACCCTGGATGACAATAAGTTTAAGTAAATACGAAGATACTTAATGAGAATACATAATTAGTATGAAAAGAGAAATCTAACTGACCTTCGCATGATTTTGTCAATTTCTTTATCTTGGTGCCCCCCTTGCGAATCCAGCCACCATACCCTTTGATTACTCAAATTACACCCATTAAGACCCAATGATGGCTGTAATGTACAAAACAACCAAAGTTAATACTGTCTTCCAGTAACCAAGAAAATACCCGGGCTTCATAATTCATTTTCCTACATCAACCACGGAACTTTTCCAAAATAAAGAAATTATTTGTTGGATGTATATAAAACATATGGGTCAAGAGCTAAAAACCACCACCTGAAACAACTCAGACATCCCCTTCTTCAACAGATGAAAAGAGAGGGCATTCTCAAACCAAATATAAGTGTGCTAAATCTTACTACTGAAACATAAAACAAAAGCCAATACTTACTTCTTCACATAGGGTACGAAAACAAGTTCTGCATTTGTTATGTCCATCCGTGCTATCAAATCACGAGTCAGTTTTGAAGAACTGTATGCACTTGCAGTTATAGCCGTAGGATCCATAAAGGCAAACTTTTTTTGATTTATTGTGGAGAGAACTTTTTGATGCAAATAACTGAAAAACAAGCCATGTGAAGCTATAAGACTTTATGATAACTAAATTGTTGAATATACTGCATATGAGGATAGCGTCTACCATTACCTGATGTATATAACAACATTGGTAACAGATGCCCGCAGTTTTGTTTTGCAAATACTCTTAATATCTCCCTCTGTAATATTTACAGAATCATTCGTTTTCGTCCTGAAAACATTGGCCTCTATTGTAGCAAAAACTGCCCCCCCCCCTAATTTTTTTAAATGGCAAGTTGCTTCATGCAAAAATTTCTCAAGGAAATCCGAAGAAGATGCTCTATTTTCACCCTACAGAATAAGATTCATTAGTACAAATATAAAATAAGTAGTACTAATAAAACAGTAAAAAGAATACAATGCAACAATAGCCACATACTTTTTTCTCAACAACTATAAGTTTTTTGGGCCACGCCAAGAATGACCCAAGAGCATCGTCGATGGTAACTATCTCATCTTCAACAGGTATTGGGACTAATGCTTCAAGATCTTTACCAGTCAGGACCTGAACACGAAGGTTATCTTCACCAACGGAAACATTATGTACCTTTTCACCAGGGGTGCTGTCGAAGACATTTCCAGCTGCCACCTCATCAAAGTTTGTGAATAACTTGCATGGTGTGCCCTATATGTTATTAACCAATTAGCTTGTACAATATAATAATGAAAAAAACAAACAAATAGAATACTACAACGCAACCATGGGGATATGTCAAAGACTACCTCCCCAAGTCCAGATCTTTGAGCATCTGTAGGCAATTCGGAAACCTGATTGTAAGATCAATAGACCCATTTATCAACTATTATGGTAAGCCAATGAACAAAACTATGTATTAGATAATGGATATTTATTTACCTTCTTCTGCTTAGAATTGTGCAACATATCACTCCCGGATCTCTTCCTCTTAGGAACAATTGATTTTAGTAACGAATTAGCCGTTGTCTGAAAACAGAAATCTTTTATTCAAAATTAAACTAAGAAACAAATCACTAATGAGATCAATGAAACAGTTTGGTCAAACTGTTGAATAATTAGAAACAATCAGATGTATGTACGCCATTTCGTGCAGGGGGAAAAAACAAAAGTTACCAAGGCATGCCTTCTCAACTTCCGAACTCCTTGTAGTAATAGTAACGGGTTTCTGGAAGAGAAATTTAGTAAGAAAAAGATGTAAAAATAAGTAACAACAGAAGAAAGAAAGAAATAATTAAAAAAAAACACACAAAAAGAAAAACAGAAAATAATAAAAACGTGTTAACATTTACCTTTCTATTTTTGGGACTTCTTGACGATTCAGACATTGTTGGCTGAGCTAGATGGGGCCGAGATGCTTTCTCAACTTCAGAACTCCTTGTTGTAGCAGTAACAGATTTCTGGAAAAGAAATTTAGTTGGCTTAGATTTAAAATTAGAGTAACAAAAGAAAGAAAAGAAATAAAAAATCGCCACAGAATAGTAATAAAAAACGTTGTAATATCTACCTTTCTAATTTTTGGACTTCTTGACGATTCAGACAAAGCTGGTTGAGCTAAATAGGGGCGAGATGCGGCAGATGACTAAAATTTGAAAAGAATCTCAATACCAAATACAAGACTCAAGATAATTTCTAATGTATTATTCAAGAAATACTCAGATTTCTTTCTATAGGCAACACAAATTTCGAAAATTAAATTTGTATATTACCTGATGACTTTGTCGAGATTCTAGAACCTTCTTTTCTAATGCAGCATTTGCTAGTTTCAAACGCTTATTTTCCTCTAGGACTTCCTCGTACTGTGCCTTGGTGACTCTGAAGCGACTTCTAGGTTTACCAAAGAATGCAGTTGGGGTGATGTGTTTTCCAGCATCCCTGACTCTTCCTGCATGCTCAGGACCAAAAACCTTGGTTATAGCATCAATATCGCTATCTTCATCAAGTGTCCCATCTTTACGTCTCTTTTCAGACTCATCCTGCACAGATACAAAATATTTGTAAATTAGGAAGAAAGAACATTAAGAGAAACAGTACCTTCATGTAAGAAAGTTTACAATTTCGTCTCCCTTTTGTTTACACGCCTCATCTTTGTATTCTCTGTTAACCTTTCTGGTGTGTAGTCACCCCTTTCTATCTACACATTTCAAAATCAATGGATGAACAGACATAATGATCAAGATATAGCTAGTTTCATATGACAAGTTAACTACAAAATAAAAACAATTACCTACTAATATTTCCTTTAGCCCATCGTAACCATTACGGCCTGAATGGTGGTTGTAAATATTTTTTGATCTCTTCTCTGATTGCTTTTCATGTATATCCTTTAGAACACAAACAAACTTGCATTAAAGGCACTGGAAAAAGTTCAACAAGGAAACAACTAAAAGAAAGTAAAAAATGCACACCTGAAACTTGTTGCTCAATCTGGATTTCACAAATCTATCCCACTGTTGTTGCTTAATTTGTGGATATTCTGCTGGGGGTTTCTCGAGTTCCTCAGGTTGATCCTTGTACTTCAGAATTTTCTTTGTGAGTCTAGACTTGAAGTCTCTCCACAATTCTCCACATCCGCTCAGCAAAAAAAATTCAAATGTGATTCGACTTCAAATCGACTCTTAACAGCAGCAGTTAAAACAGTGATACAAGAAACATATTATTATAGTACATATACAAAATTGATATTAATTCATACAAATGCATGTCTATCAAATTTGATATGTGTTCATACAAATACCTGTATCAGTTGCCACAGTCGTTCCTTTTTTGGAGCTGGTACATATTGCCAACAATCGATGTCTATCGGGATCTGCGCCCTTGCAATAACTCCCATGTAGCTTTTCAAATTAGCTTGTCCCCTTACTTTTGGTAGACCCACGTCATTCAAAAGGATCGGTTTCTTCTTCAGTATGTTCTCACTCACAAGAAGAGGTAACATCGTAGTACTTCGAGGTGTCTTCTTAGCTACAATCAACAAATCATTGTTATCAAGAAAAAGCATACTAACACAAACAAAAACAGATAAGAAATATGGTTCCTCAAGCTAATTAACATTCTGCAGTGACCAATTAAATTAACTTACGTTGTTTCTCAACACAGTTTGGACTGTTCTCTGGCTGGGGCTCTGAATCAGTCTCTGAACCAGACTCATCCATTACTAGAAAACCACATAAAAAATGTTAGCATGTACAAGTAATTGAATATTATTATTTTCAGTTAATATTAATGAATCTTCTACAACACTGCACGGAATTGCAATTATAAACGCCCCAAATAGAACATCCCGCAACCGTCTTTACCAACACTATATGTTAGACTTTACACAACTGGAAAATTGATGAACATCATAGGTTAAGATTATTTCTTAAATCAAAAATAGGTAAAGAAAAACAACTGATTTGTCACTCTACGAAACATATACCCTAAATCTGCAATTAAAATATACATTATTCATAATCTCAATTAAAAATGTTAAACCCTAGACAAATATGCTTATGCGTTTTCGCTTTTCATTGATTTCATAGACAACAATGCAAAAAATAAAATAAAATTGTACCTACTAGTGTTGGTGCTACAAACACCAGATCTTTGTCGAAGAGTGGAAAAATGGTGATTTATATTTTAAGAAAAAAATGCAAGGGAGTTTTGAGAGTCTTGAGAAAGATGAAATATGTTTGAGAAGGAAAACAACAGTCGTGTGTTAGTGGGGAGCGGTTGTTAGGTCGTGTGTGAAATATCAATAGTTTTTACTTTGTTACTTGCTGTAAATTTGACCAAAATAATATGTTATTATGAACTGTTTTTAATGACTCATCTGTGACGGCATGGAGAAGAATATGTCTACTATAAATCATCAAGACATTCAACATGCTCACTGCTCAGCAACTACTACCAGATGACAACGTTATTCTGAAGATCCTAAAACCATTAAAAAATTGATATTGTTGAGTAATGTAATGTTAGTGAACTAGTGTAATAGGAGTGTTAACTTTACATTTAGTTGTGTGTTGTTCAAATGAGTGGATGTCAGACATCCACACATTTTCCTTGTAAGGTCTTTTATAGACCAAGTAGAAGAGGGAGTGTATTATCTCTTCAACTTAATGAAATTAGAGAGAGTGAGAAGAACCAAATAGGTTCCCACTTCTCCATTAACAAAATCATCTCTTTTTTAATCACCCAAACAACCAACAATTGGTATCTAGAGCTTAGATCTATTAGATTTGATCTTGCTGAGTGAAAAACAATCAATCAATACCCATTAAATCCAAAAAATCAGCAACAAATAAACTTTTCAAAATCTTGATCTAAAAAAAAAACCCAATTTCTTCAATCAATCTTCAACCAAATCAATGGAAAGTAGTAGTAACTCAAGTCCATACATTCAACAACCTTCAATACCACCTTTTCATGGAGAAAATTATGATTTTTGGGCCATCATAATGAATACCTTGTTCATGTCACAAGATGTGTGAGAGATTGTACAAAATGGGTATGATGAAATTGAAGATACATCAACTCTAGAACAACCCCAAAAGGATTTACTTAAGGAGAGTAGAACAAAGAATGCAAAAGCATCCATGTACCTTCAACAAGGATTGTTTACATGGTTCGATCAATGTGATCTACATCCATGGTTCTTCACTATAATTGTTTGAATTACATGAGTATTACATTTAGAATCTCTATTAATGGGTTTTGGGTTGAGCTCTAGATCTAGTTTTAGGTGAGGGAAGAAGAAGATGATAATACTCTGGATAAGATTTACCTCTCCTTTCTCTCTCATGCCTTTCTCTTTATATATGTGTTACATATTAGATGACAGCTAATAGATAATGGAGTACAGCTAATATTGCCTCACGCTCTTGATATTGCCTCGCTCTCTTAATGCTGCTGCGCTCCTTTAATGTTGTTGTGCTCTGATAGACGCATTTATGTGTCTATTTTCATCTCTATTGTGTATATTGTTAGTACCCATTTTTGTACTTATTTTGGTATTTTATCTCTTTGTAGGTGTTTTTTGGAGAAATAAGCTTTTGCGGCAAAATTGGCTCGAAAAGTTGATAAATGCAACCCACAGGACGAGTGTTATGCGGACTCCAGCAAAGGATAAGGGGCGACCATTGGATAAGGGGTAACCTTTCCCATTCACGTTCAAATTCTGAATTTGGGCGGGAAACCAAAAACGTGAAGGTTGTTTTCTTGCAGTTTTGGTGGTAGTGATTTGGAGGAGTTTAAGGTTGATTAAACCTCTGATTTTCATAGGGTAGACTCCTTATGGATCTAGGAATCTAACATGGGTGTTTAAATCGATTAAACTGGGCTCAATCGACGGGTTTTGATCTCAACAGCAAAATATGGAAAGTCACGTGTGTGACCGATTTTAGGAAATTTTAGAGAGATTAAAGGCAAGATTTTCTTCCCAAAGCTTAATATCTATCTAAGTAAGAGTTTAGAATCAAAAGGAAAGCCCAGATATGCGTGGAAATTCTAAAACAAGAAATTGCCGCAACTTTGCCGTGAAGAGAAAGAAAGAGATTTCGGAAGATTTTGGAGAGATTTAATCGCTCTTTTTGATATAAATAGATTGGTTGGGTCATATAGAAGGGGTGTCGAGAGTTTGGGGGGCTGAGAAGGGCTGAGGAGTGAGAAATCAAGACGAACAGAAAGCTACCTGCTGCTGTTTTCTGCTGGTGCGGAGCTGAAGAACACGAAGAACATAAGACGCACAAGGAACAGTCGCGAAGAACACGAAGAACTTCGACCCACATTGAACCGTCGCAGAAGCAGTCTTATATTCAACTACAGAAAGCTGTTATCGTTTTTGACTGTCTTTGCTTAATACTTTCAGCGACCATTACCTTCCTTACAACAAGCTTTCTGTAACTATAGCTCGTCCTTTCTAATAAAAACACCTTATTTGATCAATGAAATCAACTTTTGAGCATATTTCTAATATGAGGAGCCAAACCCCAACACTGGGATGACGGAGGAAGCCCTATTTCACGCATGTGGTAATTCTAATAATTCTTTTATGACTATTTGCATTGATTTTTAATTGATTTATGATTTTTATTGAATGGGTGTGATATTGTTTGATGATGTATGCTTGGTCAATGTATTTTTGATAGATCGTGCTTTTGATTTACAGTCATTGCTTTTCAAAAATCTACTTTTGGCAAAGAATAAGAGTCCATATTTTTTAATATTTGAGCTATAATTGATTGGAATAATTATTTGAATCACATAAATGGAATTAGGTGGAATCCTAAGTCCCAATAACTCTCGCACCTTTGTAATATTTTTATATATATTTTTATTAAATTTAAAAACTCGAATCTTCACAAGTCCGAGTGAACGACAACGTTACTTACCACTTTAAAATCACATCATGCTCCTTTAATGTTGTTGTGTTCCTTTAATGTTGTTGTGCTCCTTTTATATGTTGTTGTGCTCCTTTTATATGTATAAAGGACGCGCGCTAAGGAAATGTATCAATGACGTGCTCTTAAAATGTGTTGTGTGATATTTCCCCCCTACAAATCTGCTGCTGAAGAACAGGATGTGCAACCCCAAAATGGTGATAGTACAGCTATGGAAGAAGAAATAAAGGTGGTAACTGCTACGGATGAACCCAGGAATGTCAAAAGAATGAGAAACTATTCTCTCAACCAAGAGCCCTCGATGAAACCTCATAACATTCATATTCAGCCACCAAACAATTAGAATAATGATGCTACTAATATGGTCCAGCAAACATCATCAATGATGGTTACGGATAACTCACCTGCAACTGTTTATTCTCCCATGAATGATGGTGTCGGAGATCCAACTCAGGTATACGCAAAACTCAGTCCTTGCATTTATTTTATGCATTTCTGTTTTCTCAATGTAGCATTAAATTCTTCTTCTTCTCATTACGTATTAGTCATCATGAAAATCATTGCATGGAATTGCCAAGGTTTTAATGATGTCAAAACTAGGAATCATATTAAAAACCTCTCTAAAACCCACAATCCAGATATTATTTTCCTGCAGGAAACAAAAATAAGCACTGACAAAATTCTCAAACTTGCTAAAAATCTAGACTTTCCTAATAAGGTCTTTGAACCTTCAATTGGTCTCTCAGGTGGACGTCTCCTTCTCTGGAAGGACGGTTTCACTCTAGATATAGTGTATTCTTCAAAAAATATGATTCATTGCTTAGTGACTCATGATCCTTCCAAACCAGAGTGGCTTCTTTCATCTGTATATGGCTCTTGTAAACCTAATGAAAAAAAAGACCAATGGAATTTCATCAAGGAAATAGGATTAGAAATTAATCATCTGTGGGTGCTGATTGGGGATTTAAATGTTATTCTTGATCCTAGTGACAGAGTAAGTAGTAAAAACCCGTCTAGCTCCACCTCTCCATCAGTTCTTCAATTTAATCATGAGGCTGGTCTTACAGACTTAAGTTACAAGGGTACTCCCTATACTTGGTCGAATAATAAGCATGGCACTGGTAGAATTAAAAGTAGGTTAGATAGAGCCCTAACCAATGATGATTGTCTTATTTCTTTTCCTGATTCGAATTTAATTTATTTAACTAAGCTTGCTTCTGATCATACACCTATTTTTCTAAATTTATATAAACCTTATAGTCATACTAGCAGAAATTGGAAGTCTTTTGGTGTTTGGTTGAAAGACAGTTCATGTACGGATCAAATTAAACAATCTTGGAGTTCAAGCATAGCTGGTTCTCACAACATCAACCATAAGCTGAAGCTCACAAGAAGATTACTAAGTGTTTGGAATAGAACTACTTTTGGAAACATCGACACTAATATCAAAGAGCTTTATTCAAGACTGGATAACATTCGTCTTCCTAGTTCTCACTCTAATATGTCAGATGAAATTATCAGTATATAAAAATAGATCGACAAATGGGAGGATATTAAAAAAGAATCCTGGATGAAGAAGAATAAAGTTACTTTCTTCAAAGAAGTGGATTACAATTCAAGTTTGCATCATGCTAATGCAAATAGATGCAGATAAAGAAACAGGATTGATGCTCTTCGAGATAATTCTGGGAATTGGTGTAATGACAAGGACTCTTTATCTACACTTCTTACAAAGCACTTCCAAGACATAAGATCGACCTCATCACCAGTTCAAGATGAAAATTTTCTTCGGCATGTTCATTTAGTTATTACTGCAGAAGATAATGCTAAACTCATTGCTATTCCTTCAGAGACTGAAATACTTGATACTCTAAAAAGCATGGATCCATGAAAAGCACCGGGACTAGACGGTTTTCCTCCAGGATTTTACTTATCTCAGTGGGATACAGTTAAATATGACCTGGTTAAAATGATTCAAAATTTCTTCATAAGTGGATTTATCTGCAAAAGATTAAACCAAACAAGATTCATGCTTGGCCCAAAAGTTACGATACCTAGATCTCCGGCTGACTATCGTCCTATAGCTCTATGTAATACTTCATATAAACTTATATCCAAGTTGATGGCAAGAAGAATGAAGGAAGTTCTCACTAAAGTTATTTCTCCTCTATAATTGGCATACGTTCCTGGAAGGATTATTTCAGATAATATATCTCTAGCACACGAGATTATTCATACACTGAAAAGAAATAAGAAGGGTGATAGTTATCTTTCTCTTAAGTTGGATATGTCGAAGGCCTTCGACGGATTAGAGTAGGACTTTATCATAGAAATTATGAGGATAATTGGTTTTTGTGAGGAATGGTGTTCTCTCATTTATCAGTGTATCTCAACCACTGAAATTTCAGTGCTATTAAATGGTTCTCCCTGTAGCCCTTTTAAACCTACTCGAGGTAATCGCCAAGGAGATCCGATTTCTCCTTATTTTTTTATAGTAGCTCTGGAGGCTTTTTCGAGAGTAATGGTGGCAGCTGAGTTCTCAAAAAGCATAAGTGGTATTAAAATTGCTTGAAGGGAACCTCCTATAATCCATTTGTTATTCGCTGATGATTGCCTTATATTTGTTAAGGCCAATCTAGATAGTATCAACTGTCTACAAGACATTTTGTAATCTTTTAGTTCATGTTCAGGTCAAGTGCTAAACTATCAAAAATCAAGTATTTGTTTCTGTAAGAATATTAGCGCAGAGGTAGCTACTACTATTACAAGGATTCTAAATGTTAAGAAGATGGACCATGAAGAGAAGTATCTAGGTATTCCGTTATTTCTTAACAAAAAGAAGAGACTCTCTTTTAATAATCTTGTAGTAAACATGGAAATAAGATTCTTAAAATGGAGAGGCACTACTCAGTCACAAGCTGGTAGAAGTATAATGGTACGTAATGTGCTAAGTACCATCCCCTTACATCAAATGAGTTCATTTAAGTTACCTGAGGAAACTGTTAAAAAGATGGATTCGGTTCAGTTAAGATTCCGGTGGAATAAAGCAGAAAAAAGGGTTTATTTATTACTTATTTTTCAAGCATGTGTGGCGTCCTGAACTTCAGAGATCTACGTTTCTTCAATCATGCACTCTTGGTAAAAGCAGCTTGGAGAATTTGTACTACAGATGACACACTTCTGGTACGTTCTCTAAAAGCCAAATACTTCAAAAACTTTCATCCTCTTCATGCCCCTAAAAAGGCGGACTCAACCTGGTCTTGGAAGAGTGTTAGCTCAAAGTTTGAATTTATCAAGAGATTCAGCTGCTGGTCAATTGGCAACGGTAAGTAAATACTCATTTGGCAAGATAAATGGATTCTACATCAAGACACACCACTTATTCCCTCCTGCACTTCAAGCAATCCCTTCTCTTATACATATGTTTCAGAATTAATTGATGAGGACACTAAAAGTTGGAGGATTCACTTAATTAATAATCTATTCGAGCCAGGCATCGCTCAACAGATTCTGAGTATGAGAATTCCACAATTCTCTGAAGATAAACTTTGTTGGTCCCTAACCAAAAATGGGAATTTTACAGTCAAGTCAGCATATTATGCACTCTATAATTTAAAGAACCATAATGGCCTGGCTACTTATAAACCTTCATCAACTAATATCTGGAGAAAAGTATGGAACATTGATGTAATTTCAAGAGTGAAACTCTTCATCTGGAAATGCATCAAAGATATTGTTCCATCTAAAGAGAGATTGAGCAGAAGAATCTGGCAGGAGAATGTGATCTGCAGTAGATGTAGATCAGCAACAGAATCTACAATGCACATTTTATCTGAGTATGTTTACGCAAGAGATGTTTGGTTTAGTGTGGGGTACAGGCAAGATGGTAATCAGTGGAATAACCCAAAGGATTGGATTGCTTCATGGTTCTCTGGTTATGATTCTTCAATCATTAGTAAGATGGCTACAATATGTTAGTTCTTATGGAAAGAGATATGCAGTCTGGTGTTTGAAAATAAAACTCAAACTCCACAATAGTTAACTCATTCCTTAGACAGATTCCTTCACAGTGCAGGTTCTGTTTCAAAAAAGGAAAATGCTCCTGCTAAGAGTTTAGCAGTTCCTAAATGGCAGCCACCTTATAATGATTTCATAAAACTAAACACTGATGCATCTTATTGTGATCGCACTTACATAGGTGGATATGGTCTAATATTTCGTAAGTGTGCAGGTACACATGTAGCTTCGAAATGCAGCAGTTTTAGAGGGGAATTGGACGCTCATTATCTAGAGAGCTTAGCTGTTCTGGAAGGAGTGCAATGGGGACTACAGTTAGGCTTTAAGAAGATCATCATAGAGTGATTACAAAAGTCTCATATAGGCAATCAGGGGGGAGGAGTCTTATATCCCTTGAGAACTGCGAGGCATTATTGAAGACATTTGTTGTCTGTTAAAACATTTTGATATTTCTTGTGAGCACATTAATAGATTGGCCAATAAATGTGCGGATAATCTAGCTAAACATGTTCGTAAAGAGGGTATCTGTAATAGTTGGGAAGGGGAATCACCTTCTTTCCTGTCAAACTCTATTATGTACGACATTGCTTGATTCAATAAAAAAATTCTTTGTAGCAAAAAAAAAAAAAAAAGTTACATAGGCGGTGTATTAGTAGGAAAAGAAACATAGTTTCTCCTTTGTTTTGGTTAAACAAACAATACCACATAGATGTTGTTCTAAATTATGCTCAATCAATTTGGATATCACATACTTTAATGGCAATCACAAGAGATTGGAGTAAACTAAATACATAGAGGAGCAAATTCCAGGGGGAAAGTGATTATATATGCAGTAGAAGTAGAACAAAAGGTAAGGATAAGGTAACTGAAATCATACAAGAATAGAAGATTTTGTAGTGTAGCAGAAAGAAATGGTTTCAAATTTATAAGCGGTGCCGTTTTGGTATCAAATTTCACTAAATGTGTCACTATTATTCTCCTTTAACATTCGATTTCCCTTTTTGCATTCTTAGAAAATGGAAGTTTTGATACTTGAATCACTAGTGTAATACGCCATGTACAAATATCACTAGTTTTGGGAACAGCGCATGTTCCACCATTAATGTCTGCTTTTTCACCTCTCTTTAATAAAATCTCTACTTTCTATGCATGTCAAAAACTTGTTTGCGAGTGTACCATATAAGACAACTTCCAAATATTGGATTGATACACCCCTAATCAGCGGCGTTAAAATTTGGAAGAAAACATATAAACTGATGAAAGGGCTTTGCCATTTAACTAGAGACAAATTCATTCATACAATCCGTTACACCACATACATTTGACACATACTTGCACCTGTATTAGCTAGTTTGCCACCTACTCATTAATGAAAGGATAAATGTCACTAAGCATGCATTACTAATCACAAGGAAAGTGTGACTGGGCAAAGAAGTGTAACAAATATAGTCAAATTAGAAATGATACCGAGGATTTCGGTAATTATCAAACTATAAAAGGTCATTCTTTTCCTGATTTTCTCACTTCTCGTGTGATGATTTTCTTGTATTAGTTAAAAGTTGTAATGTTGCGATGATTTTCTTGCATTAATTAGTTCCCTTATGAAGCTTACAGACTCTTCCCAGCTCTTTCATGGAGGAGATCATTTGAGCGCCGCAGTGTTTAAAACTCCATTTTCACTCCAATTTTCAACTCTCCTGATCTTCTTGAGGAAGGTATAAGAAATCTTGAAAAAACAAAAATCTTAAAGAAAATCAGTGAAAAACATGTAGATCTGATGGTTCGGAGGCTCTTCACGACTTCACTGATCGTGTGGATCGTGCTGAGTCCGAGATCTACTCATGAACTTGAACAGAATTCTACACAGTGGTGTGAAATCCACTTCTCTCAAGGAGATATTGAAAACAATATAGAGCTGTTACTAGGGAGGTATATTAGATCTTCATACCTCCCTGTTTCTAGCGCCAAAATGTAGTTGCATCTTTTCTGATTACTACATCCAAGTAGATCTAAAGGCTATAAAACTACTAACATTCAAGATTCAAAGATAAACAAGATGTAAAGAACATGAAAAGTAAAGATTGACACAAGCATATAACGTGGTTCGTCCATGAAGACCTACGTCCACGGGAAAGAAGATGTTTTCTTTATTGATTAGGGTCTTACCCTTGAAAGAGCTACAAATATCACTTATATTTCTCACTCTCTCTTTATCTAGATCTCTCTCAGGAAATCTCTGTAGAAAGACCATCTAAAATTACATGTCCATCTCCTTCTACATGGACTGGTATTTATAGGCATTTTAGACTCGTGAAGACCTGGTCTCGCCGAGCTGGTGGAGTTATCGTACATATTCTCGTTACTTCGGACGAGCTCTATACTATCCCTCGTGATCGCCTACTTGGTTCTCCTTCCGAGTCATCTCGCTCCGTTCGTCATCGTGTTTCTCTTCCTTGGGAACCTCATGCTGCATCACCTTTGGGTTATAGTATAGATCGCCCGAGTCTCCTAATACGATGTAGGTTCGTCCACGTCTCTTCTGTTCTCTCATTAAATGCAGTCCTTCTTTTTAGACTTGACCATCTGGGTTGATTAGACCACTCCTTACACGCGTCATTCATGTAGCGTTGTAGCAGGTGTCTCGATTCAGATGAAATCACCTTTATAGAGTATGCTTCGGTGCATCTACCTCATCACCTTATCCTAAAGACATCCCTTGAGATGTTGACACATGGTCATCGGGTAATTTACCCTCACATTTCATTTGCGCATAACAAGCTAAGTTCGATCTAACGGTTGAAAGATATTAGCTTGAGTCTAATCAGGTTTTCATCTAATGGTCAATATTGAATGTTTTGTTACCAAGGTAACATTGATTGCACACCCTGATTTGAAGACTATATAAAGGAGAACTCTAGCAACTGGGAAACCTAATCCCCACACCTTCTGTGTGATACTAGTTGAGACTAGAGTCGATTCTCTTTTAACCTTAGGTTTTTCACGAAACCCTGTAGGTTAACGACTTAAAGACTTCATTGGGATTGTGAAGCAAGACCCAACTATTTTCTCTGTAGTTGCATGATCTGATCTTGTATCTTCTATCGTGATTGAGTACTATCTTCTCTAAGATTGGCTCGAGATTTAATCTCCGATAGGCAAGATAAAAAGTAATCACAAACATCTTCGTTTCATCGTTTGTGATTCCACAATATCTTGTTTCGCTACCATACGATTAAGATTATTATGAGGTGACTGATATTTCTATGCTGTTCTTCGGGAATATAAGTCCGGTGTATCAATTGGTTCCTTTGCACCTTGATTTATCAAAATATGGAACAAAACTCTTAGGTTTATCTGTGGGAGACAAATTTATCTATACAATATACTTTTCTGTGTGAAACAGATTTGTTTATCAAGTCTTCGACTTTGGGTCATAGAAACTCTTAGTTGTGGGTGAGATCAACTAAGGGATCAAGTGCGTAGAGTCCTGCTGGGATTCAGAGACGTAAGGAGCGCAACTTTACCTTGATCAGTGTGAGATTGATTAGGGATCAACTACATTCCAGTCCGAAGTTAACTTGGAGTAGGCTAGTGTCTGTAGCGGATTAATACAGGTTGGTGTTCAAATATGGACTAGGTCCTGGGGTTTTTCTGCATTTGCGGTTTCCTCGTTAACAAAATTTATGGTGTCTGTGTTATTTCTTTTCCGCATTATATTTTGTTATATAATAGAAATATCACAGATTGTGCGTAGTTCAATCAATTAGAGAATCCAACCTTTGGTTGTTAATTATATTGATTGACACTTATACATTGGTCTTTGGTACCGTTCAAGTTATTTCACATAATAATCAGGCTCACGGATTTCAATCTGTTTGATTTGCTGATTACATTTTGAAACAAAGATACAACTGTTGGATATATTTTCATTGATTGAATCTGACTGTCTAGTTGTTTTTCTTGGAATTATATTGGAGTTTGTCCATACAGATTGCTAAGAGAAATATTGGGTGTGGTTGTTAGACCCCAGCATTTTCAGACATCATGGTATTGGTGAATGATTTGTTAGTGAATTTTCATATAGATTGGAGCTTGAAGTCCACTTTTCTATTCATGATTCCTAAAAAGGAGGTGGTGGTGGATATCACCGACTTCAGACCCATCAGCTTAATGGGAAGTATGAACAAAATTCTTACTAAAATTTTAGCTTCAAGGCTGAAGTTGGTAATGGAGGGTCTGATTAGCAACCACCAAAGTGCTTTTATTAGTGACAGACAGATTCTTGACAGCTCGTTGATTGCGAATGAATGTATTGATTCTTATCTTAAGAGGAAGAAGAATGAGATTTTATGCAAAATCGACTTTCAAAAAGCGTTAGACAGCGTCTCTTGGGAGTTCTTGGACTATTGTTTGCATAGAATGGGTTTCGGCCAGAAGTGGAGGAAATGGATTCAAGCATGCATTAGGTTCGTCAATTTCTCGGTGCTTATAAACGGGTCTTCTAATGGTATATTTGAGAGCTCGAAGGGTTTGAGACAGGAGATCCCTTATATCCGTACCTTTTTCTCATTGTCGTTGAGTCCTTAAATCTGATGCTTCAAAAGGCTTTTCAAGTGGGATGGATGCATGGTTTCGAGGTAGTTCCAGGTGGTACTCCCGTAAGTGATCTTCAATTCGCAGACGATACTTTGGTGTTTGTGCAAGATGAATCCTCTCAAGTGAAACACCTTAGAAATATCTTACTTTGGTTTGAGATCATTTCAGGTCTTAAAGTTAATTTTAATAAGTCTATTTTGATTCCAGTTGGTCAGGTGGATAACATTGTCACTTTAGCTCAAGACTTTGGGTGTAGAGTTGAGAGTTTTCAAAAAGTAAGTGGGATGTTGTTATTGAAAGAGTCAAAAGTAGGCTAGGGGCACAAGTGGAAAATCAAAAAAAAAAGTATGCCAGAAAAAGCCTTACAATCACTAAAAACGACTGTGGATGGGATCCTTAAATTTGTAGTCTTATTTCACAAAACGACTGCGCCTGGGAGCCCTAAAATCATTTTGAAAACGACTTCTTTGAACAGTCAATCAGTTTATACTAATGGAAGCATACGTTTCTATTAAACATATTTTATAAAAAAAATATGAAACTGATTCAGCTGAGTCTAAAAACAAAATCTGAATCACAATTAAATTAATATTTACTTAAAAACGGTATGAATCAAAAAATTAAATTGATAATTACTTTAAAACTGAATTTGTATTGAGAAGTGCTAAAAAAAATACAAAAGTTCCAAATCTGACAACTTCAAATGCTAATATTTATATTTCTATTACAATCTTAACTACCAAAAGGCTTCAAATTGAAGGCAAGAGTTCACCATCTATGCCTTCGTTTAATAAAGACACATGAGAAAGGATCTACGTTGAAAGCTACCATCAACTGTAAGCAGGAACCGAAAACAGGTTGCAAGTTCAACGAGAAAATCAATTGCTTACAGTTAAATTAAGGAACTGTGATAGCCAACACATAGGAGAGACCATCATGACTAATTGTTTGGCAGGACATCAAAATCACTGTTTGGATAAAAATTATACAGCAATTGTGCAGCAGACAAGCAATCATCTTTCAGTTGCCTGTCAAATTACAGATATTAGATTGAGCACAGCGCCTTAATGAAAGAATAAAAGGAAATGAAGAGAAAAGAAAGAGCATTACCCACAAAAAGAAGTATTTAACATTATCAAATGGGGACAACGAATGGACTACACAAACAAGCAAAGTTCTAATACTGTAAGCATGGCATCAGAAATTAGTTTGGCACTTAGGAATCTGTTGAGGCAAGGAAAGGCGTCGTCTCTCAATTCTGTGAATCATTTATTTAATACAACTGAATGCTAGCTTCTAATGCTATCATATGTCATGAGTTTACCCAAATTTCTATCATATGTCAAGATAGGGATAACAATAACTATTAAACGATCATATTAATACTCAACAAGAGTTTAAGCCAACACAAATGCTCATGTAAATGCAGGCATGTCCAGATACAGATGACAACCTTTCTGGATGAATCCTTGTATCTAAACATGATACTACATGACTAAGTATAAATGTAAGAATAAAGGTCCGACTGAAGTCAAACAACCCACAATGAACAAAGCCAATACGAAATCATTAATGTTTACCCCCTTTGATTGTCATCCAAAGGAATTAACCAAGCTACCCAATACATCTAGATGCATCAATAAATATCAAAGTTACTTAATCCTTCAAGATTATCGACATGACTCAAACGACAATGCATAGGAGAGTTATTCCAAAGTGGACTCACCATCATCGTCACTAACAATACCCACAATCTAGAGAGATGGCGTATGTAGTAGAGAGAACTAAGTTTTCAATTAGAAATTAAACAAACAGGATTGCAGACCTTACCAACAATCTACATTTAACATTAGACTATGAACTTTAACATGCTCAAGCTGAGACAAAGTACAACCAATTTTATTTGCACCGGACAATCATCATCACCAACAGCTTCATCTATCCCTGTAACTTTCTGCAAATAAATAATGATAGTTATAGTTTGAATCTGGAGCATTCAAAAATAATACAGACAAGAAGTAAAACATAGTTATAAGTCCTGATTCAGTTAAACAAAAGTTGACAGAGATACTTCAAACAAACATTATGTGCATGAAAGAACTCCAAGACTAAGGTGTTCCACCAATCCAAACTGACCTGTTGTATTCAATTGAATGTGAACAAGTTGCTTCAAATTAGTAACATGCCATTATTTTTCGGATCCATCCATAAGAAATCTATTTGTCCAGAGGTAATGCACCTTGAGTAGTCCTACACAAGATTAATATAAATATGCGATCCAAGTGCATGTGAGAATAACCATTGACTCCAGCCACTATTAAGGACGAAACACATCAAAGAAAAAGTCGGAAGTATTTTACAACCCAGCAAGGCAATATTAGGTACTTGGCTCTGAATTGCTCCCACCACCAAAAGCATGCACGCTTTTAAGACTAGTACACTCAAGCAACAATGTACCTATATCTCTCACTGCAACAACGTGAAATACCATTAGTCCAGGTTTACATCCTATAAAATGTTATAGATAATGATTAGATCAACTATAATAAAATAGATGGATAAAGGAGACTCACCTTTAATGTTCTTTCGAGGTTCAAAAACTTTCCGCAGGTACCTTCCTTATGACTTCAACTACGGAAGAAGCAAGACGAGTTAACAATAAAACTAGAGAGATAATAACCAAGTTTCTAAGGTAAGTAAACATAATAAGATATGAGACTTTCAAAGTTGCCCATTTCAATATAAACTGAAACTAAAACTACCTTTAGATCAGGAGCTGGATATCATTATAAACTGAAATTAAAACAACAAAAAATGATCAGACACTTTAATGTGAATGACCAAAAGAAGTAGATCTATCCAAAGCATCCCTAATTTTAAAATTTCAAATCGTAGGGTATAAAAATGTATGCATACCTTATATGGTATATGAACCGCATTCAAGATCTAATTAAGCATATTCAATTGATGCAACATCACCACCAGAACAACTACAACATTCAGAATTTTTTAAAAAGAATAGTCAGTAACATACATCTCCAAAAGGGTGTAAACCTTAAACAAATATAGCAATTACTTTTATAAGATGAGTTTCATTTATGGTAATATTTAATCCTTTCTTCCCTCCTCTTCTACCCATGAATGAGTATAATCCTAACTTCCTGATATTCAAGCTTAGTATATTAAGTAATCCTAACTTCAAAAGAGCCAAGCAAAGCAAAAATGCTGGCATACACAAACAAGGCATAACCAAAGAAAATCAAACATAATCAAGGCCATAGTCAAACAAACATCATCAACATATATTGAAGTAGTTGGGATCCAGAAAAAGAAAAACTTTCATTAAGTCACTATGAACATAAATCTCACAAACAGAGAAATTAACACACATTATAGACTTCATTGCTATTGGGAAATAGAGAAATTGAAACAACACGGACAAAGTTTCAAAACAAAACAAATCTTAGTCAGATAACTAGAAAAATCAACCCTTCAATAATCATTAGAGTTGACATCTCAGTTAAGAATTCGAGATTTAACGAAACCCCAACTGAATAAAAGAAAAAACCCAAAAATTCAATTCAACAACAAGAAATTTTAAATCTTGAATAATCCCTAGAGCTGAAATCATTTAGATGTGCACCCTTAATAACAACCCTAACGGAAAATGAAAGAAAACCCCAAAAAATGTTCATTAGAGATGAAAATCTCATAATTTTCTTAGGGTTTTCTTCAATTCGATTCAGGGTTTTTACTGGTATTTAATCAAATCGAAAAAGGCTAAGAACGTGTTATAATTTTGATCAAAGATTGAACTAAAAAACAGATCTAAGACTTGGTAATTAAATGATAATAGGAGATTACATAAAACCTTGGTGAAAGCGTGTGAGTGATAAATCTAGAGAAGAAAACATGGGAATGGATGGTGGTGACTGTTGGTAAGCAGTATTGTAGGAAAAGAGAAAGGTCAGAGAGAACTCAAAAAAGCGGACGATAGAAACGAGAGATAAGGAAGAGAGAGGGGAAGGGAGAGATAAGTAAGGGCGATAGAAACGAGAGAAATATAAAAATTACAGAAACTATTCTCGCATGCAGTCTCAACTATTTTCCTTCTAGAAGCTTTTTCTATTTACAAAATTACCCCCTAATATTACGACTTCTTCAGCAACTCGATTCACATTTTCAATATTTTTCTATAGAAACGTCTTCCGGAGAAAGCCCAACTAATAAAGTTTACCCTTGGAAGTCGTTTTCATAAAGCCCAAACAGATTTAAAACACTTGTTTTCCGCTAGTGGGGATTTTTTTGTATTTTTTCTTTCTAGAGGGGGGAAACTGATTCATATCCATGCGGTGCTACAAGCTCTACCGGTTTACCTAATGTCCTTGTTCATTGCGCCTGCTTCCGTGGTTAAGAAGTTGGAAAGAATTTTCAGAATTTTCCTTTGGAACGATAAGGATAACAACCACAAGTCTCACTTAGTGCGTTGGGACGTGGTTAACGTTTCAAAAGAAGAAGGGAGGTTAGGAGTGAAGAAATTGCATCAACTCAATGTAGCTCTCTTAATGAAGTGGATATGGAGATTCGGGTCAGAGAAAGAAGCTCTGTGGCAGAAGATTGTGGCAGAGAAGTATGGTGAAGATTCAAGGGGTTGGGTGACAAAGAAGACCAAGACTCCGTATGGGTTCAGCATTTGGAGAGGAGTTTCAAATTTCATTGAAGCTTTCCAGTCGAACTTCTCTATGCAGGTTGGTAACGGCGAGTCTACAAGCTTTTGGAAGGATGCTTGGTTGTCAAATTTGACTCTACAGACTCAATTCCCCGCGGTGGTTGAGGTATGTGATTCGAAGGAGATAACAGTAGACTGTGCTATAACTTTTGTAAATGATGTGGTCAGTTGGGACTTAGGTATTCATAGAAGAGTTCATGACCAAGTAGTGGAGGAGCTTACAGAGGTTATTTTCTTGCTGGAAAATTACACAAACAGGGATCTTGACAACGAAGATCACAGAGTGTGGAAGGGTAACAAGGCTAACAGGGTATTCTCTGTTAAAGATTACTATGAATGGTTGTGTGTGAATACTCCTTGTCCCGAAAGGTACGTGTATGCCAAGAAATTGTGGTCGAAGTGGAGGCCAGCCAAGGTTAGTTTCTTCCTATGGGTTGCAGGTTTCAAATCAAGATAATATGTGTAAGAAAGGGTGGGGATTCGAATGGGTAAATCATTGGTATATGTGTGTGCAAGATGGTGAGCGCACTGATCACCTTCTTCTCCATTGTCCGACTGCGTGGAAGATTTGGGGCTCTCTCTTAAATGAATGGTCTATTAATGGGCAATTCCTTGAGATGTGATTACGCTCTTGAACTCTTGGAATTTTAAGCACATAGTGGGACGTAGAGGTGAAGTTTTGAAAGTCCTACCGGCTGCAGTTTTGTGGTGCTTATGGAACGAGAGAAATGACAGAGCTTTCAACCATAAAAGCAAGACGGAGTTGGGAATCATTGAGACGATTAAGCTTACTATTGCTTACTGGTTACATAACAGAGGCCAGTTTCGCAACATCTCCGTGGTGCAATTTTTTATCAGCTGGAAAGAAGTCATATTCCAACCACCATAGGCTAATCTGTTGTCTGTTATTGTTTGAATTCTACTTGTTTTTTCTGTGCTCCCTTTGTTTCAGAGCTTTTCTTTATTTATGTGGCTTCTTTAGCTTTTGTTCCTGTTTTTGGTCAAGGGCGTCGGGATCATACTTCATGTACTCTGACTTTTTTCATCTATAGAATGTTTTATTTATCGATCAAAAAAAAATGGTTAGAGCTTGAAATGTTAGACTCTTAGAAAGGATAATACTAAAACACAAGTTACGGAACTATTGCTTTGATTTTAAGGTTAAGGGTTCAGAGATGGTGCAAAGAAGTCAGGGTGCTGACCATGATAGCACAAAGCTTGGATGTAATGGAGGCGTACGAAATTCTAGAGGTGCTGAAATGGTCAAAGCTTGTCCATCACAATTGCGGCAGATTGAAGGTACTTGCAGAAACGTTTTTTTTTTCATTTTTTGCTTTAAGGTAAATGCCTTTCTACTCGGGTAGTGATCATGAAGTTTTTTCTTTTTAAGAAAACGGATTATAAGAAAAAGGATTATATTGGGAAAAGAAAATTAAATATCCACAACTACAACCATCACTTATAAGTTTATTAAAGCTATCTTACAACACCCTCCCAACGGAAGAGAATGTTGTTCAGAGGGATCAGGTGGAATATGTCATCATCTGATGACCAAACACAATACTATTTCTCTCCCTCCAAATCACCCATGTTATAGCATAAGGTAGGAGTTTTCAGATTTTCTGTTTTTTATCTTCCAAACTGCTGTATTGCCAAGGTTGAAAGTTCTCCACCAACTTGGGTAGCGAAGTTGACAGGTGACCATACTTACAACCAGATATTAAAACTTGTCTGATACACCTATATTTGCCAATAGCTGGCTCGACATTATATATGTCGGTACCAGGAAGTTTAAAACCCTTATCAACAAAATAATGATGAAAATCTGACCACCCTTATCAAAATATTCACTCAAATCTGAAAAATAAATAAAATGTAATTGTGGTAGCCTAGTTTTTCCTTTATTATTGTGGTTGCCTTGAAGTTAAAAAGAAGGTGGCCCTAAAATCAGTCTCCTTCATGGACTGAGCATCATGTATCAAAGAAAACACAACCTGTTTTGGTGGGTGGTCATTATTGGTGCCTCACACTGAATCTTGACTGCCTCGTTAATGACTCTCGAATTGCTTATTGGTGCCACAATAATGAATCCCTTGCACCGTGTCAGTGCAATGCTCAAATTTGGCTGTTAGTACCACTTACAACATAGGTGTTTATCAGTTCATTGTTGCAGTCAGCTTGGTTGTTTTTCCACTTCTTCTTCAGTTCCTTCACTAGCTTCTACTCATGATTTGTATGTTACATGTACGTTCCTTATGTTGTTGTGCCCACTTCATCATTGCCAGAACGCCCTGTGTGGTTCCTTCCTTCTATGATGCTACTCGGCAGCAGACGAGCCTGCAATCTTGGATGTGTTGTTCTTCATCTGCGTTAAAAACAATGACCACAGAGAAAATTGGGTGAATTTTGTAGTAACAGTGTATTACATGTGTTCTTGTTGGTATTATCTTTTGCAGTTGCACAGCTTGTAATTGGATGTTTGAGGGGTTTCTTATAAGGGTGATTTGGGGACTGTTGGGGTATGAGTGGTGTATATGGTAGTTGATTTGAGCGATTGTAGTTTCGGGTTTGATCTGCACTGCCCTAAAACTCATATCACACCTATGTTTCCATAAAAACCAAC